>JAJIBD010027367.1:0-187360 GCA_021461705.1 Cryptotis parvus
AAATAGATGATTAACGGGAAGATCGTGATCGTGATCGTGATCGTGATAGGACCGAGAAGATCAGCTGAAGAACTCCACATCGGGACTCATGGCCTAGAATGGAACGAACAGGGTGAGAGACTATCTGAGTTCATCATGTCCACCAAGACTATTCATGGGAACTCACAGTTTCAGAAGGCTGAAGCGAACGTTGGACATGGGAATCTCCTGGCGGACAGTTCCACAATGAAATTGACCATATCATCTTCAATCGACGGTTTTGTCTGACCGATGTTGCTGTCGTCCCCAAATTCCAGACAGGATCGGACCACCGTCTCCTTCGTGGGAAAATTCTACTTCCCGCAACGGGAGAAAAAGCTGCAAAGTTTAAGAAGAGAACTCCCAGAATGACCACCAACTGGGAACTCTTTGGCACCATTGCAGCAACATGGGAAGATACCATCATTGATGACATCGATGAAGAATACAACCGACTGGTTCAGCACCTCCATGATTGTGCGGAGAATGCCGAGAGAGAGAAAGACACAAAAAGGACGCTTGTCTTCAGAAACTCTTGAGCTCATTCGCCAACATGGCAAGGAGCGAGCCTCAGGAGAACAAATGCTAACATCCAAGCTTGCTAAACAGTGCAGAGAAGCTATAAAAGCAGACCTCAAAGACAGCAAGAGCAGAAATACTGGAAGATGCAGCAGAAGCCGGGAAAAGCATTCCGCACCACCCGCCTGTCCTTCGCCAACTATAAGACCAAGTTGACTGCCCTCCGACGCCCTGATGGATCTATCACATCTTCCAGAAAGGCAATGGAGAAGATTATCCAGGACTTCTACTCAAATCTCTTTGATAGCCACATCCACCTGCCCACATACCAAATTCCACAGGATGGATATGTCATTCCCAACGTTCTCCCTTCTGAAATCCGACACGCCATCTCGTCGGTAAAGAAGGGAACAGCACCAGGCCCAGACAAAGTCAGACCCAAACACCTGAAGAATCTGCCGTCGGTACTCATCAATACACTAGCTCGGCTCTTCACACGCTACCTGTCCGAATGCAAGGTGCCCTCCCAATGGAAACCCAGCAGGACAGTTCTACTGTTCAAGAAGGGAGACATTCACGACATTGGCAACTATCGCCCCATCTGCCTGTTGTCTGTCATCTACCAACTGTTTACATAAGTCATCCTGAACAGGATTAGCAGAACACTAGATGAAGGAAACCATGCGAGCAAGCAGGTTTCCGGAAAGGATTCAGCACAATTGACCATATCCACACAGTAACCAAGCTCATTGAGGTTTGTAGGGAGTACAAGATGCGGCTCTGTCTCACGTTCATTGATTTACAGAAAGCCTTTGATTCTGAGGAGACTGAAGCAGTCATCGAAGCCCTAGTCAAACAGGGTGTTCAAACCCAATACATCAAGATCCTTCGTGAGCTGTATTACGGATTCACCACCAGGAATTCACCATTCTACAAAGAAGTGATCATTGATATCAAAAGAGGGGTTCGACAGGGTGATACCATCTCACCAAAACTCTTCAGTGCCACGCCGAGAACATCATGAGACAATTAGAATGAGAAGGAATGGGAGTGAAGATATATGGTTGGCAACTACACCACCTCCGCTCGCTGATGACATCGTTCTAATAACACCAAACATTAGCCAAGCGGCACAAATGCTGGCTGACTTTGACCGAGAATGTGGAAAGGTAGGTCTACAGCTGAATCTGAAGAAAACTATGTTCATGAGAAATGAACTAGTTCCTGAGGCCCCATTCACTCTCAATGGAACAAACATCTCTGAATGCAGCAGTTATGTGTACCTAGGTCGAGAAATCAACAAGATGGACGACCTAAAACCTGAGCTGCGCAGGAGGAAGAGAGCGGCATGGAATGCCTTCAAAGGCATTGAAGAAATAGCTAAAAGGACAAAGAACCTCCGGCTCTGGGTACAATTCTTCGACTCCACCATTCTCCCCTACATTAACATACGCCTCAGAGACCTGGGCCCCACGAAAGCAGGATGGAGAATGCTCTTCGGGCCTCCCAGAGAGGAATCGAAAGAGCTATGCTTGGAATATCATGTCTCACTCAAGGAGAGAAGGAATCGGAGTTCAGACCCTCCGTCGCTATTCCAGAATCAGGGACGCTGTCTCGTTTGCCAAGGCATCGAAAATCATATGGGCTGGACATTTAATGCGATTTGGAGACACCGCTGGACTAGAGCCATTACTGACTTGATCCCACGGGATGTCAAAAGATCACGTGGCCACCCACCTACAAGATGGTCAGACTTCCTTGTTAAGACCCTGAAGGAATGGTTTGAGGCTCTTCATATTCCTGAATCAACCAGATGCCATTGGGCTACATTGGCACGTGATAGGGTCTAATGGAAATGTTACTGGCGCCCGCTTGAGCAAATCGATGAATAACGGGATTCAAGTGATCAAGTGATCTTTGTAATTGTAAAAAAAAAAAAATTTAAAAAAAGAATAGGCCCTGAGGGCCGGAGCAACAGCACAGTAGGTAGGGCATGCCTTGCATGCATGTACGACCTGGGTTCAATCACTTGCATCACATATGGTCCCCTGAGCACTGCCAGGAGTAATTCCTGAGTGCAGAGCCAGGAGTAACCCCTGAGCATTGCTGGGTGTGACCCAAAAAAGCAAAAAATAGAGAGAAAGAAAGAAAGAAAGAAAGAAAGAAAGAAAGAAAGAAAGAAAGAAAGAAAGAAAGAAAGAAAGAAAGAAAGAAAGAAAGAAAGAAAGAAAGAAAGAAAAGAAAGAAAGAAAGAAAGGAAAGAAAGAAAGAAAGAAAGAAAGAGAGAGAGAAAAAGAAAGAGTAAGAAAGAAAGAAAGAAAGAAAGAAAGAAAAGAAAGAAAGAAAGAAAGAAAGAAAGAAAGAAAAAGAAAGAAAGAAAGAAAGAAAGAAAGAAAGAAAGAAAAGAGAGAAAAAGAGAAAGAAAAGAAAGAAAAGGAAAGAAGAGAGAAAAAAGAAAGAGTAAGAAAGAAAGAAAGAAAGAAAGAAAGAAAAGAAAAGAGAGAAAGAAAGAAAGAAAGAAAGAAAGAAAGAAAGAAAGAAAGAAAGAAAGAAAGAAAGAAAGAAAGAAAGAAAGAAAGAAAGAAAGAAAGAAAGAAAGAGAGAGAGAGAGAGAAAGAAAGAAAGAAAGAAAGAAAGAAAGAAAGAAAGAAAGAAAGAAAGAAAGAAAGAAAGAGAGAGAGAGAGAGAGAGAGAGAGAGAGAGAAAGAAAGAAAGAAAGAAAAGAAAGAAAGAAAGAAAGAAAAGAAAGAAAGAAAGAAAGAAAGAAAGAAAGAAAGAAAGAAAGAAAGAAAGAAAGAAAGAAAGAAAGAAAGAAAGAAAGAAAGAAAGAAAGAAAGAAAGAAAGAGAGAAGGAGAGAAAGAAGGAGAGAAAGAAGGAGAGAGAGAGAAAGGAAGAAAGAATCAACCCTGAGACACTGGTGGTGGGTCTAATGTCAGAATATTGGAATGTGGAATGCTGTCTACATTAAACCCTACTGATCATGGTATTGTAAAACTGCAAATCACAGTAGCTGCAGTAAAAGTGAAATAAATAAGATAGTTTCACCGTTTCTTATATAAGTTCATTAAAACATGCTAAAAAAGTAAAATAAAGTTATTAATTCTTCTAACAGATAAACGACTACTTAAACCACTGTCAATGTTAACAGGTTGTGTTAGGTTTCCAGTTAATAAAATGAGTAATTTTGCATACATTCAAACTCAATAAAATCTCACCTTGAAAAACTAAGAGCAGTGAAGAAAATGATTGATCAGACAGGCCTCTGCAAGTGAGACACTTTCCCAGCCAAAATTCAGCAAATCCAAAAAGACTAGGCCATTTCCAAAAAAAATAAAAGAACTTTAAAATTAATGGTGATTTATTACTAAGGGACCTGACATTAATTAAAGCAAATTTAACAGTATCCTTATCACTTCAATTTGATGTTATTGCAGTTGGCTGAAAAGAGAATACAAATTACTCAGACAAGAGTGGCCTGTCAATCATATCCTCCAAAAATACAGAACAGAGGTTTCTGGAATTCTAGGTCTTCAAAATTAAGTTATGTTGGAGAGAGCCTCTGTAACTATCTTCTTAATCTTAGTCACATATATTTCTCTAATGTCTATGACTTGACCTTTTTTTTCAAATGTAATTGCATAAGAAACATATAGTGGAAAGGATTGGAGGGTAGAACTGCGTTGGGATTGCATAAGAACTCAAAGATATACCAAAAACCATATTTACTCCTCACAAAATAGTAATTATAGATAGAAAATATAATAGTTATATTTTCCTCACTATACAATAATATTTTAATATGTAATGAATAATCTGAATTTATTTTGCTTGCTTTTATGACAAACATCAATTCTAATTTACAGCTCTTAGATACTTAAATAATTCACAGCCAAAAATTGTCAGTAGGGGAAGTTTTTAAGTTTCTTTTATAAAAGAAAATCTCTAATAATCTCCAACATGCTGCCTACTGTTCTACCTTCAAAGTGGGATATCAAATCCAAATAGCTTATTGTATTCATGCTTTTAAATGATACTTTAAATATTTTGGTTCTAAATTAGAAGGTAGCTAGAAGAAACTTTTCCGATAATAAAACTCAGATAATTATCTGAGCTTCTATTTCACCTATATATAGGAATATATATATTTATATATATACCTATATATATATGAATATATATATATATTTATATATATGAGTCAAGGGAGAAATAACAGGTATCATCACAAAAGAGAGAGCCTCAGGTTGGAAGGCTTCGCCTCTCTGTCAATAACTGTCACTTAATGTTGCTGGATAAGCTCTTGGAAACTGTGACTTAGGCAAAAGGGTTTATGATGAAATTGTGTCCTCAAATAACATTTCATTTCATTTAGTGTAGGCCAGCATTTGTTCTTTGTCATCAGTGTTATAATGAAAGACTATACTTTCAGGGGTTATTCCGATAGTTCCACAGGGACATATTTGATGGGTGTAAAGTTTCGATGGTGGAAGATTAAAATATCCTAGCAATCTGTTGGATAACAATGTGCATTTTGCTAGTGAGAGAGTCATATATAAAATAGTAATTATAGATAGAAAATATAATAGTTATATTTTCCTCACTATACAATAATATTTTAATATGTAATGAATAATCTGAATAAAAGATCTTAAAAACCTGAAATGGCATCGAAATAAATGTATTATTTTAGAACCTGTTTCCGAATAGCTATTGTCCTATGTCATTCTTTGACTAGCTACATTGTTTTGAGTTCTTGCTATTGTCCTTGTTCGAGTATATATTTTTCTTTTGTTATCACAATAACCTTGCAAGCCCAATAGTGCTGTTGTTACAAAGTATACAACTAGGGTTTCGAGGTACACAAAAGTTTAACTAAAAACAACCACGTTACCTCAAAGGAGAGAATATAAGATTAAAGACCAAGAGACTACTATCTTTTGCCCCATGTAAATATAAGTTACTGTATGTCACTTTTAGCTAGATCATCTGACTCTAGGTTTCTCACAAGGAAGAAATTATGGAGGGTGGATCCACTTCCAAGCTAATTTGGTTGTTGGCAGGATTCTCTTTCTTTGTATTATCTTTCTCTCTTTCTCTTGTATTATCGGAGTGTTAACTCCTTATAGACAAATGCCTGGCAGCTACCTCTGTAACGTTTCTCCACAGGTACTCAGAACATGGCAATGAGGTTTCAAACTGAACCAAGAGAATCCAGAATTAATGTGAACAAAATGAAAGTCACTGCATTTTACCACCTAAGCCTGGAATTAATATTCCACATTGGGAAGATATTATATCCAGCTCACACTTAGGTGGAGGATATTGAATGGTGTGGATACTAGGAAGCAGAGATTATTGAAAGCATAGTGAGCTATCCAAACTAATTATAGGGGGCTTATATGATAACAAAAAATGCAGCTAGTGAAGCTTTTCTGTGATAATATTTCTAGAGATTTTGTAAAACCACCATTTCCCATAGTGCATATACAGTATTCCTACAATTTAGAATTCTTAAGTAGCTATTAGTAAGGCACTTGCCTTGCATGAGATTAACTTGGCTGCAACCCTGGTTCAAATCCTAACACCACAGGTGAGTGGCTGAGCACGGCCAGAGCAAGGAATCATCTCTGAGCACCACAGATTGTGGCCCCAAATCCAAAGAAGAAAGAAAGGAAAAGAATAACTTTGAAATACTTAGTGTAACTTAGTAAAAAACTTGAAACAAATGTAAACTTTCTACTGTGTTTTATACTGTTATAAACATCCAACCTTAGAGTTCATCAGCAAAAAACATCAGAATGACTAAACACTCAGTTTTATTAAAATGTAAACCATGCTGTAAGAAATACTTTAGATGCGCTGCGATCATTCCATCCATGAAAACCTATCACTAACAGCACTGTCAAGGGGAATGAGGTCCATAATTGTTACTGGGTTTTGGCATATCAAATAAAACATGGGCAGTTTGTCAGGCTCTGCCGTGTAGGTAGTATACTCTCAGAAAACTCCCATCTCTAGCATTTACTGATGAAACTCAATGGGGAACGATCACATTTTCTCTTGGGTGGTGCTCTGAGGACATGTGGCATCTGGATGTTGAGAATGACTGACCTCATAGTATGGAGTTTCCTCTGGCTTCTTGCTAGGCTCACTGAGATGACGGGCCACAGCTAGAACCTGCCTAGAACTGTATACAGTGTATAAATGTGAAAGATCCTGGGAAGGACCTGATCCTAATATCCAGTATTATCCAAGACAGGGGGCTGGCCGAGCCCTTTATCACCCTCCAGAGCTCCATGGGTTGCTTCCACATGGGGCCGAGCCGCAGCTGTGGGTCTGGAGTGGTTGAGTCTGGATTGTCTCTCTTCCGGGGTTGCCGAAGGAGCTATGGGTCTGGCATATCTCTCTTCCGGATTTGAGGGCATGGAGGTGGAGAAATGGGAGGAAGAGCCAAAATCCCGCGCTCTAAGTCCAGCCAGCGTGGCCTTCCCCACACTTGTGAGCAAACCCTTGGAGCTATGTTGGACTCGGCCAGAGGCTGAGTCATATGCAACAGGACATATGGACATGTTACTGGTGTCCGCTCAACAAATTGATGAACAGAGGAAGACAAGTGATACAAGTGAAGTGATAACCGCACTGTAAGTTATGGCACCTAAAAGGTAAAAAAATTGACATAAAATTATATTTCTGCAAAAGAATAGGACACAATGGATTTCTTCACACCAGATATACCAACAACAAGAGGATGGACTTTGCACTTTTATGTTGGTTTTTCCAAATTTTCTAGAAATGTTAACAAATGGTTAAAATTTATAGATATTATAATATTTGAAAATATTTACAAATTCTCTAGAGATATTAACATGGAGAAGATGTACCGGTTGCATTTTGTGCTAATTTATACCCCATAACTAGCTTGATAGTCTTCTATGCTTTTCAATAATTTCTGCTTCCTTTTCAATAGCTCAATTATTCTGGAGATGATCAAATCACCTGAATCTATAGTAAAGAACATATAGAGTCCCAGATATACAAAGAGTGACAGCACAAGGAGTTTGCTCTTCTAAGTTCCCAAGCAATTCTGAAACTTAGCAAAGATATCTGAAAACTACTTATTGTACTTTTATATAGAGTCCATGGAGGCAAGGTAGACACCATATGATAGTGATTTGATATTAATGTTTCTGTTAATAATCTGAACTCATAGCATGTCTAAGGTGTGGCATGGGATTCCTCCATATTCTCCTTACCCTTAATTTCCTTGGTTTGGTCCATGTAATTGCTTTGGTATTTTTAAGAATTTTTCTTTGTTTTGCCATACCCAATGTTGTGTGGCATACTACTAACTCTGTTCTCAGAGATCATTCCTAGAGACCAACAATATGTGGTGACAGGGATCAAGCTGGAGTTGGCTGTGTGCAAATGTCTTAACCCCTCTACTATCTCTCTGGCCCATCAATCCAAATAATTGTGACTACTATCTACTCAACTTCTTCTTTGACACAGTATCTTGACATAGTTACAGTGACATATGCTGGCCATTTTCATAGAAACATTACAGAGGTGATTTTATTTGATATTCATTACAACCCAGTAATACTGGTGACACTATGTCTATTTACTAGAGATCAAATTGAAGCTCAAATAAATGTAAAGTTACCTTATATATCTGCCACAGAGTTAGAAAATAAGTCACTGTATTGTCAATTCCTCCAAACCTATTATTCTCCTCTTATTCAGGAGAATTAAGGAACAATTGTCTATTAATCATAACAAGACACTGCAATGCTTAGCTTAAACTTCTGAAAAGAAGGTATGCACCCAGCTAAGTTATTCAATTTTTATTTCGATGGTCAAACAATTTTTTCTATGCAAAAAGCTATATCTGATTATACTTTGACCGGGCATATTTATTTGGTAAAAAGGACACCTATTGGATACCAACAATGAAACATGCATAGGGTTCGGCACCTTGTGTACGTCTCTCTCCTTTGCAGTTCGGTAACAGTGACATTCCAACTTTATTCCACAGCACAACAAATATTCCTGATTGCTTTATTAATCAGAAAATAAATCATCACAAAAGGTAATAGTGCTAACATGAAGCTAATTTTATTCATTTTTGGATGTCGTTATCGGATCTACTCAAAATGTCTTTAAAAGCTATAATAAGCAGCATTTATATTTTAAGTTTGAAACAGGACTGGGCTTTTCTCATTTACTAATCACATTCTTTGAAAGAATAAAGCTATTTGAAACTAACTAAGAGGGAATAAAATATATTTTTAGCATTTAATTGCAGATGGGATCATACCTTATAAAATCCTGTATTTTTAACTGTCTATTCTAATTGATTCATCTCATTTCACTAGATGTGATAAACAAAAGACAGTCTTATGGGCATTTACAGAATGTCGACAGACATTTAGTGGCTCAGATGTCCCAAACAACAATTCCTTTCACTCCAGTGTTTATTTGTCCATGCATAATTGCTAATCTTTTCTGAAGAGCACTCCAGAAGTTATTTGAAACAAGGTATTTGGTTATTACTCTGCATTCTTTGAACAGACATCAACAGAGTTTTTGACAGTTTATTTTTAACAGCTAAGCATGAAGTCATCATTAGACAGTCTAAAGGAATTTACTCTGGTGTTAATGATCTGTTTTGACGCTTTCTTGTCTACAGTGGCTGATGTTTCTCTTTCAGCTTCGGTTGCTGAAAATAAGATGGCATTTGATAGTTGGGTTCTTCCCATGAAAAGTTTAATTTAATTATGGAAAGGCCTGATTATCTAGATTAAAAGGTCAAGTGTTATAAAATTTATTTGGAAGATGCAGAGATTTAGAGGCTGTGCAGTGAAAAGTTTATACAATCAGATGATTATAAGAAATAAGGCAAATTTTAAAAATCTAGTCACTACTCTCTTTAGAGAAAGTGATGCATACAAATACAAACACAGGTCTCAACATAACACTTTTCAGTAATAATTCTTTTCAGTGATTTTTTTTGCATTTCTGAACTGTTCCTAAGGATACTTTTTTAAAGGATACCAAGGAGACAGACAAGGGAAAATAGACTAGAACTGTGTTGGTTTCAAAATATCACAAGACTCTGAAGAACAATCAAACTGAAAGTGCTTCCAACCTAGCTTATTTTTTTTTTCTTTTTGGGTTTACCCAGCGATGCTCAGGGGTAAGTCCTGGCTCTAAACTCAGGAACTACTCCTGGCAGTACTTGGGGATCATATGGGATGCCGGGATCAAACTCAGGTCGGCTGCGTGCAAGGCAAAATGCCCTACCCGCTGGACTATCACTCCAGCCCCAGCCTAGCTTATTTAAGTCATGCTTCCCAAGTTTCTTCCCTGCTCATATTTCAACTCAATCAGCACACAAAGCTAATGTTTTAAGATAAAATTCCACAAAAAATTTTAAGAGTGGTGGGCAATCAAGTCTAGCTAGCTGCATTACTCAGTCCCCAGAAGTGGATGATAGAGCAATGTGTGTCAATGTTTCCGAATGACACGGTTCATACATGAGCATGTCTAAGTATGAGGCCTGTGTCTATCATATCAACATCAAGCTGATTAGCTGGCTTTAAAACAATTTGGATATTACTTTAAAGACTAAAGAACTGTGGAGATACAACCTGTTAGAAATAAGTTCATGCCTGTGGGAGCACTCACCCTAAGAGCACAGAGGACAGTGAAGAAAGTGGATGATAAGTCCATGGATTTTCATTATTTGGCTTTACCCCATAGATCAAGTGCTGATCAAATGATCTCAGAGGATCAAGAAAATAACTCTAAGTTTCCTGGTCAGAGCTGTTGAAAAGGGGACTAGTTCGTTAGACAATATGGTGTGAAGAATATTAGAAGCAGTTGGCTTTTCAGCTCCATTAAAAAAATCCTCCAGCTAAGCATTGGTATTAAACTTGCACCCGCATCAATACTGCCACACACAATTTTCAGCACATGACAAGGAAGTGTAGGCAGATCATGGCTGAGACACAGGATCTGCTGCTTACCCAAGGCATCCCACCCTCTCTGGAAACAAATCTAATTACAAAACCACCGGATGAAAGGAACATGCAGATGTAATATGCCTAGACTTCTGTAATCCATTTGTTGCAGTGTCTTGCAAAATCCTACTTGAAATATTAATACAAATTGATTTGGTCAGAAATGCTTTCACAAGGTTTGAAAACTGGCTCAAAGACTGTAAACAAAGAATAATGACAAATGGCAGCACAGTCAAGGAGAAGTAGTTGGGTTTTATTATAAGAGGACTGTGTTCAGACTGTCTGCATGACTCACGATGTGTTGGTTTTTGGTCAGTAGGAGTTTTGGCTGCAAAGGAATGAAGAGGATATGAACAATAGTCATTGAATACTCTTAATAAGAAAGAGACTAATAACATAAAAAGAATCACATTGAGTCAAGAGATGCTCTATATATAGAAAATGAAAGTCAACTAAAATTATAATAAATGTGAAGAAATTAGCAGAGAGCTTTCCTTCCCATGACAAGGATTTAGTGCATTCCTATAGATGAATTTGGATTATCCAAGACACCTGGCTATTTTTTCATGACTCATTTTCTGTTCAAATACCAAGATTTATACAACTTAAATCATAATGGATTTCAGATCAGAACATAATCCTAAATTTGAAGAGCTTTATATAAAAATATTTTCCTGCTTTCAGAACCAACATTTTTCAGTTATAAGTTTCAGTTATAATTGGCATGCTGATTCACAAATTTAAATCAAAAGAACTAAAAAGTTTGAAGCAATTGTACTTAGGCAACCAAAATAAAAGATAAATAGAAATGTAAAGCAAGCATAATTTGTACTATTTGCATTTAAACCCTTTAACAATTGATTTTTTTAAATGTAAAGAATATAAAACTCAGGGCTGAGTGATAGCACAGCAGGTAGGACATTTGCCTTGGATGCGGACCTACCTGGATTTGATCCCTGGCATCCCAAATGGTCCCCTGAGCACTGCCAGGAGTAATTCTTGAGTGAAGAGCCAGGAGTAATCCCTGAGTGTGGTTGCATGTGACCCCAAAAAGGGAAAATATATATATTTATATACATATATAAAGCTCCTGCCAATAAGAAACAAATTAAATATACATGAATTGAATTTCTATGATGTGTTGAGTCCATTACTAAAAGGACTCAACACATCATAGAACACATCACACTTATTTTTGCCCATGTGATAACAAAGTTCAAATTAAAATCTAAAAAGAAATCAAGCAAAGATTATCTTATCTCAAGAAATTAAGTAGAGTCTTATCATTTCAATGCAAAAAAAAAAAATAACCTAAAGGTTCATTAATTCAAAACCCCCTTATTTTGAACAAAACTGGACATCACACTGAAATAAAGTCCTCATTGGAGGTGAGATGACCTAGCAAAGGACATAGAGGAATATTACCCAGATCATAACTCTCTGCATTAATGACCCTGTGACCCCTCACTTCCCCATGAGTCCATCACGCTTGCAGTCTCACTTCACCACTGTCCTTCCAGCCAAACTGGGCCAAGCTAAGCCAAACAGCCAGGCTCAACACAGGCATGAAATACTTTTCCAAAGCATTCATTTTGTAGCCCTGACCAAACATGCTGACTGTCCTGGCCAAAGCCTATAGCAACTGTCATTGCCTCTCATCTTGCCAGGGTGACCAATGTTGTAGGCCAAAGTCTTTCAGAACTGTGGGGCCACTTAATCCCATAGAGATTTTCAGTCCTGCCTTGTTTGGCCTCCACCCAAGACACATACTTCAACGGTCGTCTGTCCTCTCACATTCTGATCTTCACCTCATTCTGTTTCCCCCTCTTATGACTAATCTTCCTATTCCCACTTGGTTTTTGTGCCAACCTGCTGGTCATTTTCTACATCATTCCCTCTGCTTTTCCTCCTTTGTCTACATTCTCTGCCTGGTGAACACCAAGTCTTTTCTCAGGTTCATCTGTGTTATCAATTCCTTCTCTGCAAAGGATGCTCTCTGCCGCCCCACCAGCCTTGCATATAGAACTGATCATTTCCCCTATTGTTTCTTTCCTTTTGGACTGAAGAGAAACAAAAATGGAGAAGATGATTGAGTCATGTAACTGAAGAGCGTATAATGATTCTAAGTACTTAAAGAAAATCTCTATTTGCATATCTGTCTTAATTAGAATTCTAGTTCTCTGAACACAGAATTTTGTTTTTGTTCCTCTTTCTTCAGAATCCAGGAAAGCAACTTCCAACAATACTTGTTTCTTAGAAAATAATTATTAACAAAAAGACTGTTTCCAGTGGGAAACAGCTGATTAAGTGTGTTAGAATAGGGGGTGATTAGACATGAGCAGAACAAGAGTGAGCTAAGGGTGCAAGAATCCCTGAATCAGAAGAGATCACCCGGGTTCTCCAGAATGCTGACCCAGATAGTCAAACTGTCCAGAAACAAAGCACATTGGGAGTTTTGATCTTGAATCCTAGACTGCCAAAGACCAGGCCAGCTTTTGGGTTGCTGTAAAGATCAGGGCCAACCCAAACCCTAATGGCTATTTTTATCTCATAATTTGCATTTTGTCAGGCCTAAAATGGTTTATCTCTCAGAGACAATGGTCAAAATATTTATTTTCTTGTTCAACTAGGATGATAGGGATTCTTTTTTGCCAAATAAAGAGAATGTTTTGCTACTTTAGGGATTACTGTAAATGTTTTCTTTATTGGCAATAGTTCTCATGTTTCAAACTGTAAATAAATTGGATAGATCTAAGGTTAGTGAAGAAGCAACTAATAAGAACCCTAACATTGTTGACTTTTTACTCTGGAAAATAATGTTTGCTTCCTCCCCCTCAATGCAGTAGCAATATCTTAACCGTTGTTACTATTCTCCATACCCAAACTGTTTCTCAGCTTCTCTATATCAGACAATCTTTCCATGAAACATTTTCCTCCCCAGTACCTTCTTATCTACCCACTTCCTGTTCTAATTTTTGCAGTCCTTGAAATTCTTGGTATCCAATCTCATCCTAAGTCTAAAAATTTGTCTTCATACCTGTGAGTTTTATTTTCTGATTAAACTAGCACCTTTATAAGGAGGAACTGCAAGATCATGTCTTTTCTAAGCCCCAGATGATTAATCCATCTGTCTTTGGAGAGCTCCTCTTCAAAACCAACTTTGCTGAAGCTGAACTCATTATTCATGCTATAACTCTTCTCCTCCTGTGGAACTTTCCCCTTAGTTAACAAGACCTACTCCCAATCTTCTTGTTTTCCTAGTTAGAAACCTGAAAGGATTTCAGACATTCACCACTTGTCCTGCTCAGTGTCCAATTTCTGTCATTCCACATCTAAAATCCAATTTCTTCTATTTTACTTCCAGTATCATTTTCAGATTCATTTCTTCTTTTCTAGCCCCAAATGAGGCTCTATTCATATTCTTTCTGTTTAAAACTATGATGAAAATTATTTGAGTATTTACAGCATATATTTTTTAAAAGTTAGGGGTCAGAGTAAGGAGCTTGCAAATATGTTTTAAAAATAATTAATTTTTTTATATTCTAAAGGTTATAAAATTTATAGAATATCTTGCTCCTTTCCAATAAATACTTAATGAACATCTTCTATGCCCATGATGGAAAATGAATCAAAGGAACTGAGTATTAGAAATAATCAGAAACAGGATGTAAAAAAAATGTGGCTGGGAGAAGAAACACACCCAGAAAGACTAGGAGAGGAGAAAAATATATTCTAGTTCTAAAGGGAGATAGTATAGAAGGTACGGTGCTTGCACTGCAAACAGCACCCAATATGGTCCCTTGAGCATGCCAAGTCTGAGCCTTGGGTGTTGAAATAGGAGTTAACCCTAAGCACTGCAGAAAGTAACACCCTCAAAAAAATCACTGTATCACTGTATCACTGTCTTCCCGTTCATCATCGATTTGCTCTAGCGAGCACCAGTAACATCTCCATATGTCCTGTCTCATGCAAGTAGAGACCAAGGGCACCTGCTTGCTCCAGGAACATAAAGAGCCTCAAACCATTCCATCAGGGCATGGGGATGAGGTCTATAATTGTTACTGGTATCTGGCATATCAAATACGACACGGGTAGCTTGCCAGGCTCTGCCGTGCGGGTAGCATACTCTTGTAGTCATCTCAAAATCCAGCATTTATTGATGAACCTCGCGGCCACTTGCGGCCGTGCGAGCCCGGCTGTGATAGGCTGATCTGCTGGGTGTAGTTCTGACGAGGGGGAAGTCTGGATGTGGAAAATGGAGGTCCTCATGGAGTGGGGGGTCGTCTGGCTTGTTGTGAGGCTCTGCTGGGGTGGAGGGCCAGGGCTAGAACCTGCCATCCCTTCCAGGTGCCTCATGAGCGGCTGGGCACAGTGAGAGCCAGTAGCAGCTCTGCCCCATGTCTGCACTCCTCAAAAAAATAAAATCAAAAAACATGATCCTCTGTGCATCATCAGGCTAAAAAATGTGTTTATATAATTGGTATGTCACAAAGAAATAGGATGGCATGAACACCTACATGACCTAAACAAAGATTAGACAATATATAAATGGGCTATTACAGTGGATTTAGAGCTATTGTATTGCAAGTCCGCTTCAACATTCAACTTGAATATCTGAATTGTATTTTAAAGACAAAACCTGAGCATTGTTAAACCATGATTAATATTTTGGGATGACTTATCCAAATCCTCACCACAGGTTTAAGTTCCTAATTTAGGAATTACTCCTTTACACTATTAAAGCTTAACCAAGCATTCAACTAAAGTTTGATAGATTAGGTAGAACTAAACCCATCCCCAATGTTGGCAGCTCACTGAAAATGGAGCACCTTGAATATGACTTTTTCTGCTATTTCAGATATTTACCTTCCTTCCTCACATCATTAATTCATATATATCTTCAAAATATGTACTGATAAATATTCAAAAAATTTCTTTCCCTGGTATCTGAATATGCCAGGTAGCTGCTAATTATGTTCTCCCCATTCTATAACCCACCATCCCTTTTAGAGGCAGGATTGCCAACTCAGTGTTGGGCTTTATAAGCACCACATTCAGTGTGAACGTAAAATATGCATGCGTATTTTATAAATTGGATAACATATATCATAACATTGGTCAATAATAACATAAATAGGAAAATGACTAGAATCTATTAGGCAGAAAGGTAAATTCAGAAGACCAGCTATAATAGTAAAATATACTAACTCATAATGTAACCAAGTACTGAGAAGAACATTTATAAGCTGTCTACTGTTTAGTAGATTTGTGTGGAGTCCATAAAATGTGTGAGGAATTAAAACTATGCTGAAGTCAGTAGTTACAGTGAATAACAGTGAGTTATTTAATAAAGGAATCAGAAAGGAGTAAATTACTTGGGGAATAAGACCTTAGATAACTCCTTCAAGGCAAACAAAATAAATTTCACACAGATTAAACATTGGAATATAAAAAATAATTCAACGAAAGTACTCACAAATATATATATATATGTTTTAAGTTATTCTAAAGAAATCCCTTATATAATATGAGATAAAATTTTGTAAATAATAAGACTCTTTTATGACACTATTTTTATTGTAGTTTTTTAAGTGTTAAAAATGGTTCTTTAGCATTTTTAGTAAAATTACAGTGGAGCTTTTACTTCATTCAAGGAAATTTATAAAAATTCCTTTATAAAAGTTCATCAACGTTACCTGATGGTAAACTCCGTTATGACTTTATATACTTGAATAGCTCTAGATAGTGATATATTTCTTGCATATAAAGGTTTTCTTGCTTATAAAGGGTTTTATTTTTTATTTTGTTTCCTGGTAACTTTTTCCTACTCACTGTATCTGAGTCTAATATTTTCTGTATTTTTTTGTTTTTTCCTTTATTTACAGTTTTCATTTCTTTCTAAGGATATACAAAATAACTAATTTTACCATATGGAGTAGATTTGTGGAATTTAGCTGTTTTAATTTCTTTTCTTTTACTTTCTCTCACTCACTTTAAAAATAAGCAATTCTACTTCCTTTGATACACTTCCAATGATTTGTTAAATATACCAAATTATTACTCATTTGGTTATATTTTTTAAAATATACCCAAATTATTACTGTCTCATGTTTGGTTAGGGGACAGAATTGAGAAGGCAACCTAATTGAAATTCTAAGCCTCAGAAGTTGGAAACTCATTGAAGTCCAATTCTTGAGAATCAAAACCAAAAGGCAGAATCTCACCCTCAGCAGTGATAGGAAAAATAACTAATAGAATCATAAAACACATTTAGATCAAAGCAGTAGAAAAATGGTTTCAACTGCAGTTTGATGAGAAGATCAATTTTGGAAAAACAATATAGCCAAATGGTCATGATAGAAATGTGTGTTCCTTTAAAAAATAAGCCACCTTGGGATGATTCTTGTGTCTTAGCGCTTGGTGAGAGGACCTAAAAGAAGAAATAACAGAGAAATATGTGTGATCAGTCTGAGCAGCCAACATGAGTCAATAGTCCCTTCTATTTTTTACTCTGGAGAACTCATACACCACTTACACCCAAATGACATTTCCTTCAAGTCTATTAAATGATAGAAAGGGGTTATGGAAGTTAAATTTAGTGCAATGAGATATAAAGAACTCCCCAAACTTCTTATCTAAATTGAAATCACAGTTTTTCTCTGCAGTGTCAGATAAGACACATCTTAGATTTAGAAACCATTCATTATTGTTATAATTATTCATTCTTATTGTTTTAGCACAAAACCAGTCACAGATGATACAGCAAAAACTGGACATAGATTTGTTGAAATATTTTCATTTAAAGATCAGACAACATTATTTTCTAACCTCTGGTCCAGAACTTGGTTGTAGGAAATGGTTGCACTTATAATTATTAGGTCCCCACCACTGTGTGGGGGGGCAGGGGTTAGATAAAATAGAGAAGGGATGATTCTGCTAATAATAGTTGAAAATGGTAATGCTAAACTATAACTGAGTATTGAGTGTAGGCAAAGGGATATGAATGATAACCCCTTAGTATATGTATTGTAAATGACAGTGTGCAAAGAGAGAAATAGAGATAAAAAAGAGAAAGAGACAGACAAAGAAAGAGAGAAAGTGAAAGAGAGGAAAAGTACCTGCCATATAGGCAGGTGGAGGGTGCAGTAGAGGAGGGAAATTGGGGACATTGGTGGTGGGAGATGTGCTCTGGTGGAAAAATTGGTGCTGCAACATTGTATGACTGAAATCCAATCATGAACAGCTTTGCAATTTTCTATCCTATGGTAATATAATACTATTTTTAATTTATTAAGTACTAAATAAAGTGTTGGAGATACTTATAATACACATAGTATTTTCGTTATAAAGTATTTTAGAAATTATTGGACCTATGGTGTATTAATAAAACTAGTATAGACTTATAATTGTTTATGTTTCTATTTCCATAAATTACTTTCTCATTAAAATGGAGGCCTACTGTGTCAACATCATATGACCTTTATTATAATTTATTATGATAGCTGAAGGATGTCTTAAAAATGGTTAAATAAATGATCTGTTTAGAGAAAATTTAATAATATTTAAGCTTATAATATATGTTAACGCAAAATGATTCTTAAATATAATTTTCATTGCAATTTAAATCTAGTTACACTGTTTAAAATTTCAAATAAGCAGACTTAAAAACAAATATTTTTCATTAAGTTCACTTATTGTTGCATATATTTTGCAATACATAGTTATATGTCAAATAATCATGTTGCTCACTTAAAATTATCTAAATAGTTTAAAATCCATTAATATTCCTTTTTTATTTGAAATTTGTGATTAATATTAATACTCATATTTAAAAAGTGCATTTTTCTGGTTATCTGTTTGATTTTGTACTATGGCCAATTAAGAAGTATTTCCTTTTTTTTCCTTTGCATGGTTTCCAGTAAGCAATCATTCTCTAATTCCATCATCTTGCTCAGGATGCTAAGTAAACCTGTGGAAAAACACTTCATGAAAGAGTTCAAGAGGCCAAATGATCAATTATTTGCCAAAGGAGCAGAATATTGCTTATTTGCCTACAGTCTTTTAAGGAAAACAAGAAAAATTAACAAGGAAAAGATAGTGAAGAAAGTGAAAAGATCTCAAATTGTGTCAACCATCTACAAACAATTTAATTTTCTCAGTCAAGTTGTTACAACCGATAATAAATAAATCATTTTTTCTTTATTATTTGTTGACATGCTTTACTGGATTGCTTGCTTTAGATGAAATCAAGGAGGCTACTACTGAAGTGTTCTTTATTCAATAAACATAACATTTAGCGTTTCCATTAACTTTCCAAGTTTACTTTTGTTACCACTTGTCACAGTTGAGATCTTAAAGAGAAAATCAATTCAAGACAGTTGATAATTCAGTTCAATTAGCATTTATTAAATGCCTACTATGTGCCTAGTAATAGTATACATGATTGAGGATCAGCAGTGAACAAGACAACTCTCCTTTCTAATATGGAGCTTATTGTCCTGGTAACAAACTATGAAAGTAATAAATAATAAGCCAATTATTTAATAGGACAGAGGAAAGTAAAAGATGGTGAATTTTAGCAGAAGTCAAAGTGGAAGGATTATGACCAAAGATAGAAGGAGGCAGAAACTTGCCCAAGGGCATATCTAGGTAAAGCATATGCCAAGGCGAATGTGTTAATTAAAACAAAAATTCTAAACCGAGAATGTCTCGGAACATGGGACCAAATATGTCTAGAGTGGCTGATATGATTGATAGCATAGCTAAGCGGAACCTGGATTATAGAATTAAAATTCTTGGAACTCTGATGTCTTGTTCAAGAGAAAAGCCCAGAAACACTATTGGGCATTACTTTAGAAATTAAGAGGAAAACAAATCCATATTCTATGATAAGATGGATACTAGAGAATATATAATATGTATTGATTAATATTTACATGGAATTCTTTAATATTACACATAGTACTTAACATAAAACATAAGCCTTATAGAAATAAAATCCTTAAACTTTAACAGTCAGTATAAAATTTTTTAATCAATTAGGGGCCGGTTCGATAGCACAGCAGGTAGGGAGTTTGATTTGCACACAGCTGACCCGGGTTTGATCCCCAGCATTCCATATGATCCCCCAAGCACCACCAGGAGTAATTCCTGAGAGAAGAGCCAGGAGTAACCCCTGAGAGTCACCGGGTGTGACCCAAAAAAAAAGCAAAAAAAATTTTTTTTAATTAAAAAATAGAATTTTTATCATTTCATTTTGAAGTTTATGGTCCATTAGTGTCAAGTACATTCTCATGTTATACAACCAAACTCCAGAATTTACTTTGCCTTGCAAAACTGAAACTATATTCTGCTATTGTACATTTTCCTAATGTGGCATGATGATTTTTAATAGTACTGTATTAACATTTTAGGCATACTATCTTGTCACTTCCCACCCAATTTAGAGTGCCAATTCCCTCACAATCATTCTTTCTGTATCGATGAATATAACTATTTTAGGTCCTCAAAGAAGTTGGGGTCATGCAACATTTGTCTGTTTGTGTCTGATATGTTTCAGTATAATATCATCAAGATTCTTGTATCGTATGGTATCATATGATAATTACACTTTTACTTTCAGGGGAAAAACACTGATTCCCATATAAGTTGTATGATTTTGTATTCACAATAGTGAATGTAGGTTCCAATTTTTCAGTATCCATAAACACTTGTTATTATTCTATTCTTTTTTGGTAGCAGCCATCCTGCTGAGTATGAGGCAATATGTCATGCTTTTTATTTACGTTTAAGTAACAATTATGTTAAAAATATTTTCTTGTGCTTGTTGATATATAACTACTTTGGATAAATATTCATTTCAAGTTCTTTGCTCATTTTTATTCACTTGATCTCTTGATCACTTGAATCCGTTATTCATCAATTTGCTCGGCGGGCACCAGTAACATTTCCATTGGACCCTATCACGTGCCAATGTAGCCCAATGGCATCTGGTTGCTTCAGGAATATGAAGAGCCTCAAACCGTTCCTTCAGGGTCTTGACGAAGAATCATTTTTATTAATTTGTTTTTTGTTTTTTGTTTCTGGAGGTCCCTGCACTCAGGGGTCACTCCTTTCGACTCTGTGGACATATGGGGTGCTGTAACCAAACCGCAGTCCTATCTTGGCATTAAAATACCAACGATGATCTTGTAGAAGGTGTGATCTTTTTTATAGAACTCCGATTTACAAATATTTTCTCAATACAATAACCACTACATAGATCGTCTTTATGTACCATAGCTTTTACCCTTTGAAACACAGATTTCTCTTTAATGAAGGGTATGCTCAAGTAGTTGAGATGGAAGTTCAGGGCCTCTCCTAGTGATTTTCAACACAGTGGCTGAAACCTGATGTTTTGGTGCTCAAGTCCAGCAGGGCCCACATGCTACCAGGGCTGCACCTGGCTGTGCTGGGAGAAAGATGGCAGAAAAGAATATTCTAGGATTGAATCCTGTGCTTCGTACATATTAGCAATGCTATCACTTGACTTTTCCTCACTAGCTCCTAATACACATACATTTTCTATTGTGATGCTCTAGAAATGTATTTATTAGTTCTGTCAGTTGCCAAAAAAAGATGCCACTCTGCCTTTTAGAACCTAGTAGTATAGTGGATTCAAGATTGAGTTTAAATCAGCCTCTACAAAATGTGTGAGATTTTTAGTTAATTATATAATAGAAAATTCACAAATCAATTTTAACTGAAAGATTCTGAGTCACTTTAGCAGATATAAATGCCATAAATTATGAGGGCTAGGGGGAGAGAAGATTGTATACTGGACATTTTTATGAGAAAACTTAAATATCCACAGAGCATGGTACTTTTTTGAGGGTAATTGGGCATCATGGAGTGGTATTATTTGAACTGAGATGATACTTGTTACTCCTTCTCACTTTTCTCTTGGTTTAATAGACTTGTATGCTTTTCTTTCCTTTTTAAAAATCTTTGTTTTTGTTTTGGGGCCTCACCTACCAACGATTGGAATTACTCCTGGCTTTGCATTCAGGGTTAACTCCTTGAATTGCTCAGGAGACCATATGGAATCCTGGGGATCAAACCCAGTGAGCTGTGTGCAAGGAAAATGCCCTATTCACTGTACTATCACTCTGACCTCTTGCATATGTTCCTTAGATAAATGTTCTTTTGTCTTTATTTTTTCAATTAGATGTGCACACTTCCCACAGAGTATGAGCTTTCAAAAGTCTTAAGTCTTTCCCACATATCCAGTTGGAATAGACCAGACTTTTATAAGGTATTCTCAATTGTTATGACAAAGTGCAATTTTTTAAATGAGCACATATGCATTGTTAAAAATCATTTAAAAGTTAAGCAGACAGAACTTAGAGGGCTCATATCAAATAAAAAAAGATGTGACCACGTGCATACAAGTACTTCAGAAAACCAGGGATTCTGCCATTTTGGCTCTATTCCTGTTAAAGCCTAACAGCTGGAGGAGGTGCTTTTCTGATTCTAATATTAAGTTCCTAGAATTGATTTATCTATGTTAGTTTTGCAATTCTAAATTCAATGTCTTTATTGACTATCCTTCTTCATCTTCCTATTCTTTTCTTCCTGCATTCATGAATTGAATAATTATCAGAGCTTACTATGTGCCAGGAACATTGAATGGAAACAAACAATTCAGGCCCTAATGGATTTCACAGACTAATGGAAGACAAAAGCCAAAAATAGAAATGTATAATAGAATGGACAATGATATAAAAAAAGTAGTGTGAACTGCTGTGAAAGCGCTTAGAAAAATCCCCAAACTAGTTCTATAGTATCAAACTAGTTCTACATAGCTGAGTCTTGAGTTGTAAGTATAATTTTATCAGAGGAAAGAGACTAGAAAAAAAAAGGAGGGATGATACAGCACATTCCTGCCCAGAGCCTGTGCATCTTTCCTGGAGTTACCTCCATCCTCCTGATTAGTTTACTAAAATAAAAGTAAACTAAACAGGGGAGTTGTTGCAGTACACTGTTGCCCAGAGCCTCTGCACCTTGCCTGGAGTTACCTCCTGTAGATTGGGGCAGGAAGATTGGACGTAACTCCAGGCAAGATGCAGAGGCTCTGGGCAGCTGTGCACTGCAACCGGGAATGAAGAAAGGGAGGCAGAAATGAATCCAAGCAGAAGAGAGGGAGCAAGGCAGTACTTAAGACAGAATGACAGAAGGGCCAGAGCAATAGCACAGTGGTTAGGGCATTTGTCTTACATGCGGCTAACCTAGGTTCAAGGTGTGGCATTTCAAATGATCCCATAAGATCCACCAGAAGTGATTCCTGAGTGCAGAGCCAGGAGTAATCCCTGAGCATTACCAGTTGTGACCCAGAAAGCAAAGATAAATAAATAAAGTAAATAAGAGAATGACAGAGCAAAGGTGGAAAAAGCGAAGGAGAGGAAGAGAAAGCTGGTGGAAGAAAGTAAGGAGGAGTGGGAATCGGAAAGAAGGCATGTTTAAAAATCTAAATGTTGAGTCCAGAATGTGGCTCAGTGGTAGGATGAGAGAACACTTGCCTCGCATTTGTGAGGCTCGTGCTCAATGTTTGCCACTGCATGGTTTCCTAATTATTTCTGAGGGAGATTCTCCAGCATTCAAAAACAATAATAAATATTTGAAACTTAAATGCAAAAAAAGGGATGTAGAAGAGAAAAAATTCTGTAACAAATGTCGACAAATTCATACTTTACCTTGTTAACAGTGTGTTTAGTTTAATGGTAGTAAGGTATAAGATTGGCATTACAACTATCGCTGTCTACCATGTGAAGTAATTGGAAAAGGGACATGACTAGAGCAAATCAGATTCTCATAATGCTATTGAAAATAAGCTGTTCTACATAAAACAACGTTTTTAAAAAGCATACATAATTACCAGTTGAAGAGGAAGGGAACTTATCAAACTGGGTACTCAGATTTCTAGTTTTACTAGTGGAGGGAAGTTGAAATGCAGCAGAAGAAAAAATAATTCATTTTCAATTACTGAGTTTGATGGACTCATTGTAGAGCTGAGAAATATGTGGTAGAAAATGAATTTCCAAATTTCAAATTTAAAGAGGAGATTGTCACTCAAAACAAAAGAATTCAGTGGTGAGGGCAGGAAAAGAGGGAAAAGGTAAGTAAAAGATGAACAGGGGGCAGGGGTCTTTTTTTTACTGATGATGTGGGAGACTTGTATGGCTATACAGCCAATCCAAAAGATTCAACAACATTGAAAATAGTTATGTTATCATCTTTAAAGTTACTCATCTGTGTTAGATCTAGAGAAATTTAGGATTTGAGCTGATTACATGCCACAAAGATGGAAAGAAAGGTAACGGGATAGAGTACAAAAAATATTGGTTAAAGAATGTTTAAAAGAGAACTCAGGATCGGCCATAACATGAAGAGGCTCACAAGCGGCTGGGGAGGCTGGAACTCGGCTCGCCCGGGCCCAGCTGAATAGGGGACCCCCAGGAGGGCAGACGGGTTTCGGGAGTGGGCCCGTCACCTCTGGGAGGTCCCGGAAGCAGCCTGATGAGACTCACCCATCACACTAGCCACCATTTTCACTGTCCGGATGCTGGGAAACTGCCTCACGACCAGATTAACAGAGCAAAACCAGTTCGAGCCCAGGTTGCGCGGCCGGTGGCCGCGTGGTCCATTAAAATAGTGGAAACAGTAATGTCTTTTAATGCACTGCATTCCACGAAGAGCAGGAAAGTTTGGTGGGAGGGAGAGATAAAGAGGAGAGAAATGACACACAGAGCCCGCCAAGTACTTGAGGTGTGGGAAGGGGGAGGGAGGTGGGGACATTGGTGATGGGAGATGGGTTTGGGTGGAGGGAGGGGTGTTGGAACTCTGTAGAACCAAAACTCTACATGAGCATCTTTCAATTGTATGTCTAAAATGGTGTAATAATATTTGGGGGGAAAATAATAAAATAAAATTAAATCTAAAGAAAAAAAAGAGAACTCAGGACCAGCAGGTTTGTGACAGAAATCTCCAGGATTTCCAAGTCAGGGATGAACTACCTCCCCCCCATATTCCTGTTCTTCCAGAAGAATTAACAGTCATGTCCTTGCCCCAAAGGCACCACTCAGTTAAAAATGTAACTTCACCTTTATCACCTTGTTAAGAATTTTGGAATTCCTGAACATCTCAAGCTCTATAATATTGATAAAGCAACTAGCACAGCACACTAAATGGCATGTAAATTGGAAGGCAACCAAAAACAAAATATAAACACACATTGCTATCCTGTAACAACATTTTAGTAATTTCTTGTACAATAGCTTAATGGTGAGATTGGACACCATTTCTTGTCATTTTTAGCAAAATATCTAAGAAATGCAAAACAAGCAAAAACATTTCTTGATCATTTTTAGAAAAATATCTAGCAAGAAATAAGAAACAAAATATTGAGGGTCTGCTATAGGGGCAGGCTTAAGGGATTGTTGGGAAAATTGAAAATCATGATGGTATGAAGTTGCAATAATGTTGGGATTGGGTTTAAATATTGAATATCTGTAACAAATTAACATGAACAATCTCATTAAAAAATTGAGTAGAAGCCCAGTAAGTTCAAAAATTTCAAGAATTAAAAGCAACAACACAGTTAGCTCAACACAGATTGCTCAGTAAAAAGGTTATGATTTTAACAACACCATTATGAGATATAAAGCAACATAAAGTCAATTAATTAGTGCACGCTAAGGAGCACACTGGGGGCAGGGGAAACTAGGGACTTTGGTGTTGGTCAGGATACAT
Source organism: Cryptotis parvus (assembly GCA_021461705.1). Classification (NCBI taxonomy): domain Eukaryota; kingdom Metazoa; phylum Chordata; class Mammalia; order Eulipotyphla; family Soricidae; genus Cryptotis; species Cryptotis parvus. The sequence goes on from JAJIBD010027367.1 coordinate 25,348, forward strand.
TGGTGGTGAGACTGGTGGTGAAATATTGGATACCTGAAACAACTGCATTGGTGTTTAAACAAAATTAGAAAAGACCCATAACATCACAGGCAGAAACAGAATCGAAGATAATATTAATCCAATAGAGAAAGATAGAGAGCTTGTAGACTGCCACTTCAGAGAGATAGTACAGTTTCTAAGGAGCTTGCATTGCAGACCACCAATCATGTTCAATCCAGTTACACATATTTTCCCCTAAGCACTACCAGGAGTAATTCTTGAACACTGCCAGGAGTAATCCTGAACCCAGAGCCCTATGCACTAAAATTACAGTCTAGCACCCTGTACCCAAATAAATTAAAGAGACAAAAGTAAAACCTCCATTTTACTAAATTCAATACATGATATAACTGATGGCTTCCAATTTTTGCCAAAATTGACTCAATATTTCTGAAAATATCATTACTTATTCTAAGCCAGCAATGATCTTAGCCAAAAGGCCAAGAAGAAGCCCTCGAGGTGTGGCAGGTGTGGCTGCAGTGCCAGACTGCTTTGGCAGGTGACAGACAGGAGTCAGGCTTGTCTACACCCCCCACGGCTCTGCCCCCTGGGCCCTGGATGGTTGATGGTCTGACATAGAAAAGACTGGGCCCCAGGATGAACCCAGAGCCACGTCAGAACCTGGCAAGCTACCTGTGGTGTATTCAATATGCCAAAAACAGTAACAATAATGGACCTCATTCCCAATAAATAGAGATGCTACTGGTGCCCGCTCCAGCAAATCGATGAACAATGGGAACACAAGTTACAAGTGACAAATGACAAGCCATCAATAGATTAAGGACAATCATCAGGCTGTACTTTTAGTAGTACTGTGTAGTTGTCCCTATCCACATAATAATAGACCTTCAGAATCCCTCTAGATAATTTTATTTTCAGAGGAAAATTAAAAGTAACATGCAAGTGCAAACCCTTTCCTCTAAGCAAGAGGAAGCAAACATAAACAAATGAAACAATATGAAACTTAGAAGCTTCTGCACTTCAAAAGAAATGATGACCAAGATACAAGACAGTCTACAGATTGGAAAAGGATATTTACCCAATACTCATCTGATTAGGGGTTAATATCCAAGATATATAAAGCACTGGTAGAATTTTGTAAGAACCAAACATCTAACCCCATCAAAAATGGGAAAAAGAAATGAACAGAAGCTTCCATAAAGAAGAAATTTAAAGGTCCAAAAGCATATGAAAAAATGCTGTTCATCACTAATAATCAGGGGAGATGCAAAACAAAACAACCTTGCAATATCTCACACCACAGAGACTGGCACACATCCAAAAGAACAAGAACAACCAGTGCTGGCATTGATGCGGGGGAGAAAGGGACTCTCATTCATTGTTGGTGGGAATGCAGACTGGCTCTGCCCTTTTTTGAAAGCAATATGGACATTCCTCCAAAAACTCAAATTCCATTTCACCTAGCAATTCCACTTCTGGAAATATAACCTGGGAGCCCAAAAATACACAGCAGAAACACCATCTGGATTTCTATGTTCATTGCAACACTATTCACAATAGCCAGAATCTGGAAACAACCTGAGTGCCTTAGAACAGATGAATAGATGTAGAAACTATGGTACATCAATACAATGGAATACTATGCCACTGTCAGGACAAATGAAGTCATAAAAGTTCACTATAAATGGATGGACATAAAGAGTATCATGCTGAATGAAATAAGTCATAAAGAGGACAAATGTAGAATGACTGCATTCATTAATAAGGTTTAAAGAATAAATAGTAAGAGACTAATATCCAAGGCCAGGGAAAACAGGGGTCAGGAGGTCATGCCAATGGTTGGATTTTACCACATTTATGTGAGGATTAGAGAGTGGGGAAGGCAAAAGAAGGGACCAATTTGACAATAATAGTTGGATAATAGTAATGTTATTTTAGAACTGAGTATTGATAGTAGGTCAAGGGATATACATGATAACCCTTCAGTATCTATTGCAAACCAGAATGAGAGAAAGGAGAAAGCAAGAAAGAGAAAACAGAAGGAAAGAAGAAAGAGAGAGAGAGAGAGAGAAAATGGCTTCCATGGAGGCAGTATAGAGGCACATTCATTTTGGAAAATGTGCGCTGGTGGAGGTTATGGGATTTGGAATATTGTATGATGGAAACCCAATCATGAACAGCTTTGTAAAGGTTTGTTGCATGGTGCTTCAATAAATCACTGTCTTCCCATTCATCATCTATTTGCTCGAGCGGGCACCAGTAACATCTCCATATGTCCTGTCTCATGCAAGTAGAGCCCAAGGGCACCTGCTTGCTCCAGGAACATAAAGAGCCTCAAACCATTCCATCAGGTCATGGGAATGAGGTCTATAATTGTTACTGGTATTTGGCATATCAAATACGACACAGGTAGCTTGCCAGGCTCTGCCGTGCAGGCAGCATACTCTTGTAGTCATCTCAAAATCCAGCATTTATTAATGAACCGTGCTGCTGCAAGCGGTTGCCCGAACCAGGCTGTGATAGGCTGGTCTGCTGGGTGAAGTTCTGATGAGGGGAAAGTCCGGGTGTGGAAAATGGAGGCCCTCATGGAGTGGGGGGTCGTCTGGCTTGTTGTGAGGCTCTGCTGGGGTGGCAGGCCAGGGCTAGAACCTGCCATCCCTCCCGGGTGCTTCATTAGCAGCTGGGCACAGGGAGAACCAGTAGCAGCTCTGCCCTATGTCTGTCTCTCAATAAATACAAAATAAATTTTTTTTAAAAAGTGTCTCTTAAGATCTTTGATTCATTAAAAAAAAAGTGAACTGTGGGATCTTAAAGGCACAGTACCTCCCAAGGTCTGAACCTGGCCAAGAATATAAATAGGGGCCCCAGGAGAGCATCCTGGACTGGCTTTCAGACTAGAGAGCAGCGGCTGGTGCCTGGACAGTACCTAAGCCATGGTGCCTCTAGTGCCTGAGCCAGATGGCCAGCAACAGGAGGCAAAGCTGCTCCTGATGCCTAGACCAGAAGGCCAGCACCAGAGCCACAAGGCTGAGCCCGAGGGGCTGGTATCAAAGCTACAGGGCAACAGAGCTTCAGGGCATCTTGTATTAGGACCACCGGCAGTAGAGCATCATGGAGGAACTCAGAGACTTAGGGATTCAGTGACACAAGACCTGGTAGCAAAAGATGAAACAGGTAACTAGAGAAGTAGATAGGGACATAGCCAAGAAGTCCAGAGAAAAGAAGCCCTGAAGAGTAAAGCCCTGATGTGAAAGGACCTAAGGAAAAGGTCCTGATAGGACATGTCCTGGGAGAGGACCAGAAGCATGGAGCCTTGAAGAGAGACATCCAGAAGTTAGAGGCCCTGACGAGAGGAGCCGGCACAGACCCCCAAAAGACAGAGCAGCCTGCAGGTGAAACTGATGGCCCAGCCGGGAGAGAGACAGAGGTCAGGGAGAGGTTCTTGCAGAAAGCAAGCAAGAGTGGACACAAAGTAACATTAAAGAACCATCTTCAGGAACCTCCAGCCTTGTTCCTTGTTCCTGCTGACAGGTCAGGGGTTACAATATGCGCCCAGTACACAGGCAGGGCCCTGACGGACAGTGAGTGCTGCTACCCAGCTAGCGCCAGCATCTGCTGCCATGACTCCCAAGTAACGTTAAGGCTATGGAATCAACAGGAAGTCCCTTGAGCCAGAGACCTCGATGAGGGGGAGCCACAAACCCCGGCCTCCATTACAGTTATATTTAAGCCTTAACAGTGAACTGCAAATGAAAAATGTTAGTGATCCATTTCAACATTTGAAATAATATAATTTTCTTTTAAAAACCAAAAAAGGCAAATTGTCTCAATATCTATAATATCCACTAGAAGACCACAATGGCCTAATATTTTTTTTAATTTTTACAATTACAAGGATATAAAATTAAAAAGTTCATATTTGGGTTTTGGTCATACAGTGTTCCAGCACGCATCCCTCCACCAGTGCCCATCTGCCACCACCAATGTCCCGGTTCCCTCCCCGCTCCCCCAGCCCTCCTCCAGGAGGAGGTTCTTTATTTCTTTCCCTTTCTCTCTCTTTCTCTTTTCCTTCCCCTTAAGACTATGGATTGCAGAACATACATTAAAGGGTTGTCATGTGTATCCTTTTGCCTCTATTTAATGCTCAGTTCTAGGTTGGCATTAGTACCCTAAACAATTGTTAGTACACTGTTCCATTTTCTGTCTTACCTAGCCTCTGACTCCCACATGTTTGTGATAATTTCCACCTTTGACAAGACCACCTGATATATGTTTCACTTGACCTTGGATATTGGTATCTTAATATGTACATATATTTATGTTATGCAAATAAATGCAGTCATTCGGTATCTGTCTCTCTCCTTCTGGCTAATTTCGCTCAAATTAATCTTCTCCATGTCCATCCATTTATAGGCAAATTTTATAACTTCATTTTTCCTAACAGCTGCATAGTATATTCCATTGTGTAGATGTACCAAAGCTTCTTTATCCAGTCATCGATTCTCTGGCACTCTGGTTGCTTCCAGATTCTGGCTATTGTGAATAATGCTGCTATGAACATAAAAGTAGGGATGGTGTTTCCGCTGCATATTTTTGGCTTCCCAGAGTAGATTCCCAGGAGTGGTATGGCTGGGTCAAATGGGAGTTCGATTTCTAGTCTTTGGAGGAATGTCCATATTGTTTTCCAAAAAAGGCTGTACCAGCCGGCATTCCCACCAACAATGGATGAGTGTCCCTTTTCCCCACATCCACACTAGCACTGGTTGTTCTTGAACTTTTGAATATGTGCCAGTCTCTGTTGTGTAAAGTGGTATCTCATTGTTGTTTTGATTTGCATCTCTCTGATGATTAGTGATGATGAGCATTTTTTCATGTTTTTTGGCCATTCGAAATTCTTCCTTACTGGAGTTTCTGTTCATTTCTTCTCCCCATTTTTTGATGGGGTTGTTTGTTTTCTTCTTGTAAAGTTCTATCAGTGCCTGATATATCCTGGATATTAACCCCTTATCAGATGGGTATGGGGTGAATATTCTTTCCCATTCTGTGGACTGCTTTTGTATCTTAGTCACTGTTCCTTTTGAGGTGCAGAAGCTTTTTAGTTTCATGTAGTCCCATATGTTTATCTTTTCTTCTAGTTGCTTTGTTAGTGATGTTTCACCTTTGAAGATGCCTTTAGCTTCAATGTCGTGGAGGGTTTTTCCTATATTTTCTCAATGTACTTTATGGATTCAAGTCTGATATTGAGATCTTTAATCCATTTTGATCTGATTTTTTGTGCATGGTGTTAGACACAGGTCCAAATTCATTTTTTTACATGTCGCTGCCCAGTTTTCCCAACACCACTTGTTGAAGAGGCTTTCCTTACTCCATTTTAGGCTCACTGCACAATTATCAAAGATTAAATGATCATGTGTTTGAGGTTGGGTGTCAGGATACTCAATTCTATTCCATAGGTCCACAGGTCAGTTTTTATTCCAATACCATGCTGTTTTAATTACAACTGCCTTGTAGTACAGTTTGAAGTTGGGAAAGGTGATGCCTCCCATCTTCTTTTTCCCGAGGATTGCTTTAGCTATCCTCGGTGGTTTATTGTTATATATAAATTTCAGGAGAGTTTGGTCAATTTCTTTGAAGAATGTCATCGGTATCCTCATAGGGACTGCATTGAATCTGTATAGAGCTCTAGGGAGTATTACCATTTTGACAATGTTGATTCTCCCCATCCATGAACAGGGAATGTGTTTCCATTTCCTTGTGTCCTCTTTTATCTCTTGGAGCAGTGTCTTATAGTTTTCTTTGTACAGGTCCTTTACACACTTGGGTAAGTTGATTCCTAGGTATTGATTTTCTGTGGCACAATTGTGAATGGAATTGTTTCCTTAATATCCCTCTCTTCTCTTTTGTTATTTGTATATAGGAAAGCCACTGACTTTTTGGGTGTTGATTTTGTATCCTGCCACTCTACTATATGCGTCTATTGTTTCTAGGAGTTTTTTGGTAGAGAGTTTAGGGTTCTCTAGGTATAATATCATGTCGTCTGCAAATATTGATAGCTTGACTTCTTCCTTGCCTATCTGGATGCCCTTGATGTCCTTTTCTTCTCTGATTGCTATGGCAAGTACTTCCAGTACTATATTGAATAAAAGAGGTGAGAGGGGGGCAACCTTGTCTTGTCCCAGATCTCAGGGGAAGGCTTTCAACTTTTCCCCATTTAGAATGATGCTAGCTGTGGGCTTTTGGTAGATGGCTGTAACTATCTTGAGGAATGTCCCTTCAATTCCCATTTTCTGGAGGGTTTTAATCATGAACGGGTGCTGGATCTTGTCAAATGCTTTTTCTGTGTCTATTGAAAGGATCATATGGTTTTTTTTTTTCTTTTATTGATATGATGTATTATGTTGATTGACTTGCGAATGTTTAACCATCCTTGAATTCCCGGGATGAATCCTACTTGGTCATGATGTATAATCTTCTTGATGAGTCTTTGGATTCTGTTTGCTAGTATGTTGTTGAAGATCTTAGCATCCGTGTTCATCAGGGATATTGGTCTGTAGTTTTCTTTCTTTGTGTTGTCTCTCCCTGCTTTGGGTATAAGGGTGATATGTGCCTCCTATAAGCTGTTTGGGAGTGTTTCTGTTTCTTCTATGTCCTGGAAGAGCTTGAAAAGGACTGGCAGTAGGTCCTCCTTAAAGGTTTGGTAGAGTTCACTAGTGAATCCGTCTGCACCTGGGCTTTTGTGTTTTGGCAGACTTTTAATTACTGTTTCTGTTTCCTCTATGGTAATAGGCTTATTCAGGTATTGGAGGTCTTCTTGTTGCAGCTGTGGGAGGTTATAGGACTTCTGGAATTTATCCATTTCTTCTAGATTCTCATGTTTCATGGCATATAGGCTCTCAAAATAATCTCTGATGATCTTTTGGATTTCTATGGTTTCTGTTGTGATGTCACCCTTTTTATTTCTGATTCTGTTTATTTGGGTTCTCTCTTTCCCTGTACTTATAAGTCTTGCCAATGGTTTGTCAATCTTGTTTATTTTTTTTTAAAACCAGCTCTTGGTTTCATTAATCTTTTGGATTCTTTTTTGGTTTCTAACTCATTGATTTCCTCTCTAAGTTTTATTATTTCCTTTTTCTGCCTGGGTTGGGCTCCTTTTGTTGGTCTTTTTCTAATGTCTTCAGCTGTGTAGTCAGGTTATTTATGTGGGTCCTTTCTTGTTTCCTGATGAATGCTTGCAGAGCTATAAACTTCCCTCTTAACACGTCTTTTGCCGTGTCCCACAAGTTCTTATAGTTCTTAAGATTTTAAGAACTTTTAAAGAAAAAAATCTTTAAGGGAACCTTTAAGTTCTTAAAGATTTCTTCCAGAAATCTTTGGATTTCCTGTTTTCTTTCTTATATGACCCATTTGTTGTTCAGGAGTGAGCTGTTCAGTTTCCAGGTGTTTGGTTTGACTCCCTGTTTCTATGTACGGTTAACTTCCATTTTCAGTGCATCATGGTCTGAAAAGATATCTGACACAATTTCTTTTTATTTTATTGAGGTATGCTTTGTGACTCAGCATGTGGTCTATCTTGGAGAATGTTCCATGTGCACTAGAGAAAAATGTGTATTCAGCTGTTTTACAATGGCCTAATATTTGAGGAAATGGCACATCTGTCACTGATCATGTCTTTTTCCTAGCTCTGCATTCAGATTTCTCTACTGGTGGGGATATAACAGGGTTCCAGGGATCAGATCCAGCAATCAAATGGGTTGGGTGCATGCAAGGTAAGTGCGCTACCCATTGAATTACCTTTGGTCTGTAATATTTTGATACCCTATGTGGATTTATTCGTTGAGAGCATTGACACGTCCTTTCATTTCTAGTTACTGCGACAAAAAGCAGTGTGCTTGCTCTCTGCCTCGTTCCACAAGCGTTCTCTGATTTGGCAGCTGTCCCCTACGTATAAAGCTCTGATGGTTTGGAACCCTTCCCTTTTCTCTCATTCTCCGAATCACTTATTACCTTCCTAATTAAAACACCTCTTTTATTAGCTTATGATGAACTATGTGGAGCAGTGTAGGGCACTTTGTATTAAAAGGCCCATTAGTGGCCAACTTATTAACATAAGCAGGAATGCCTTCCATTATCAGTCTCTTTCCTTCTCTGACCATTTCTCTGACTTCCAGACTAGTTTCTAGTTCCCACTTTCTCTTCTTCTTATATTTAGAATTCTCACTTTGGACTAAAGAGTGGCTGCAGTTTATAGTTGATCCAGAGTTACAGGAAATTGAGCGATGGAAATGAGTTATACTATGAGATCATTTGTAAGGAAGTAATTCATTAAATTGTCAATATTTTTTCTGTATGAGGCCTTGTTCATCTAGGGTATTATCAGCTTGTGGAAACAATTTTCTGTAATTATTTTTATCATGTTATGCAGTATTTTTTAAATTTTATAACAACAGCCAAATAAAAAGTTGGATAGAAAACAGGGAAAATTATAGGAGGCAAAGCTCTTGACTTACAAGCAGCTGATCCTGTTCGATTTCTGTTCTGACCACCAGAGCTCCCTGAACACAGACTGGGTGCAGTCTCCAAACACTGCCAGGTGTGACCCAAAAAACAAACTTCACAAAAAATCCAAGTGGGAAAAATGCATACCGTGTGTGTTAAACAAAATGCTCCACTAAAAATATGGATAATGAGTACTATTATATCTGCTCATTGAAAAATACTTCTTGAGTACTCATTGGTTTCTAAACTGGGGATATAGCATTCAACAAAACAACATAATGTTTAAGAATGGAGACTCTGGGAGTATTATTAAATAATTCAACATAGCATTCATTGTCTAATGATAATATAATTTCATATCTAACAACAAAACACATATTTTATAAAATAGCACTTTTAGATTTTTCAGTAAATCAGAGTGCATCTAATTGAAATGTGAGCAACTGATGGTGTTTGGAGTTTACTGAACTAGACTCATATTGAGGTAAAAGTATACTAACCAAGCTTTGATTGATAACTTTAGAATTCTTTTCTTTTTGATCCCTTCAATGTGCATCTAGTCCTCGAGGACTGAAAATAACATTGTAAAACCCCGAAATACAAATGTGGTGCAAACAAGATTTTTATCTGAGTTTTTGTACGTGTGCGCAGCAAGATGGTTTTTTAGATAACTGAAACTTATTTAGCAGGGTGTGAGGAGAGAGAAAGAGCGAGTCCATGTTCAAGAGAGAACACAGGATTTTCCAGAGTGGAAATATCAAAGAAATAGAGAGCCAAGCAAGTGAGATACATGTTCAAGGGAGAACAGGGGCTTCACAAGCAAGTCTATGTCTGAACTTTTATGCTTTTCAAACACTACATCAACCAAAACATTCATTAAAGAGTTTTTCCTTTTATGTGAAACATAGCCACAAATTAAATATTGGTGGTTTTGCTTGATTTGGGGGTCACACCCAATATTGCCTGGGAGCTACTTTCAGGAGTGTGCTTGAGAGTCACTCCCTATAGTGCTCAGGAGTACTGTAAGAGCTCAGGGATCAAACTTAGGGCTCCCTGCATGCAATGCAAATGCAAATGGATTATCTTGACAGTGTAAGACATGGTGGTTTCAACTGTGTCTCAGACATTTTTATGCCTATGTATACTATATTTCACAGTAAAAATAAAATCATTAAATAAGTAAGAGCATCACTTCTGATCAATATGTATGTGGAGCTGCCAAATGTTTCAGAGATTGTATTCTTCTGGCCACCTGGAAAAATGAGCAGCCAGAAAAATCTGCCTGAGCTGGAAGACTAATGCACTAATATTTATTTATGAAAGCATCATATATTCTGTTCTTCCAGGAATTATTACAGTAAGAGTTTTGCTGCAGCATGCATAAGGTAAAACAGGAATTTTTAAAAATTAAAACAAATTGATAATGAGCTCATTACTCTTTTAGTGGAGACAGAAGCCTTTCAGCAGAGTAATATGCTATTTCATAAGCAAAGTTCTTAATAGGATAAAAGTTTTCACTTTTTAAAAGATTAATCAAAACTCTAGACATTCAATTAATAATATTTACATCCATTAGAATGGGGAGATATCAGATAATTTAACACTTTTCAGTGTCCTCAAAATATTCATGTGAATATACTTGATCTCAGTGCTATCTGCAAGAGAGGAACTATCTGTCTTTTTAGTACTATGTAATCAAAGGACCTATCAATTTAATAAAAGTTTAATCTACTGCAACTCACATCCTAATTAACTTGTCAAGTATGTACACAAAGTCTGCATAGAAGTTATTTTTAAAAGTATCTGCAAGTGTGATGGCATGATTCTAAGTGTGTGGAATAGTTTTGAAGCAATAAACAAGAATCCTGGAAGAGACTCTGGCCAGCTCTGGGAGAGAAGCATCTGAAGCAAGGGGATGCAGGAATAGAGACACATTTCAATTGTGCTTAAGATAATTCTCCTCTTACTATACTGCAGTTTATAGCAAAACAATGATCATCAAACCAGAACATTACTTTTGAACAGAAATGTACGTGCAGCTGCCAAATGTTAATTTCAGAAGCTGTATTCATTATTATATACCTTTTATATTTGGAGTTCTATGCCATAATTATGTATTTACAATTCAAAACAAAAACTAAGTGGAGGAAGAATATATGAAGACAGGAAAAGCAAGAAAAAGAGGATGAGTAAAGCAGAGTCAGGCAAGCATCTTATCGCTGTCCAATGGCTAAACATTGACATTGAGCTAAAATATCCTTTTCTCCTGCATAAGCCTGGCTACAGTCATTGTTTATCTATCCATTTGCTTACTGCAGATGTTTTTCTGTTCTTCTTGATCTCCAGATTGTCTGCTCAGAGATATCCTCTACCCAGACTCCTACCTTAGCACTTTGCAATGATTTTTTACCAGCAACAGAATAAGGCTTTGCTGCCTCTCCTCTCGAACTCTCATTTCCTCTTACCAGCTCTCCAAACTCTAGCAGCACTCAACAACTTGATTTTCCTTAAGCTGTATAAGTGACTGCTCATGCTCCCCATACTACTGGAGGAAGAGGAAGGGGAAGGCTATGGCTTTCACCTTCCTTCACATTTATCACATTGTTATATAATTATCTGGCTCTGTGTTATTTATTTCTCCCTGCCTGCAATGTCTCTTTCACATTAGTATGCTCATTTGATCTGGTACTCTGAGGATACTCAACATTTATTGACTAGCATTGCAAAAAATTGCTTTCAGTTTAATTCTCTGTAATCTTAAGAAAAACATTGTACATGTTACTCCCATTTTTGTAAAATGTATAAATGCAATGCAGCTAAAAATTCTCTTCTGATATTATCCATCAGATAATGTTTAAGCTGCACCCTAAAATTCAAAGGTGTTAGAATCCACGTCATACTTCCTGAATTTCCTGCACTTTGTCATGAATATTTTGAAGCATGCTCCCCCAAAGAGTAAGTCAGTGAACCTCCAGTCTCACCAAAGTGCTAACTCCACCGTCCTCCCTAGCACACACGGTTACAGTATCAGCCAGACCAGCGTTTCACCTGTAAACACTTTATTACACTTTCCAACATATAGGAACCCTTTAAACATAGCAATGAAAGCAATGGCTGACGTTTTATTATAAAAAATTATAATGTAAATTATTTGTAATGATCGTATTAAAGAATCAAAACTTCAAACTCATTTTGTAAAGGCGTAGATACTTAGGGCATCAGTCTACTCAGTAGACTTTTCTCTTGACAGACAGTAGCTGGCAAGGAGGCACTGGAGATTAACAGTCTGCATTCTTGCAGACGGCCAAGGACTACATGTTCAGGTCAGGCCTGAAGGGTATTAAAAGAACTTGGAGAAGGAAGTTTTTAACATTCTAGCTATGCTACTCTTACTAACACTACTAATTCCCCTATTCTCAGATGCACTACAATCTCTCTTCATTTTTCTCAGGACATAATATTCTTTTATTTTAATTACCAAAGATAAACCCAGAGGAGCCAATCTCTTCGGTTTCAAAACTGACATGCTTACTGTGATTGCAATGACATTAATCCTTTTCTAAAAATATAAAAGGTTTTAAATGGCTCAGTACACAGAGTTAATATTAGTTAAAATCAGAAACTTTTAAGGAGAAATGAAAGTCAATAAATGACTTTTATAATAAACATTGAATAAAAGTTAGCATGTTAGGGAAAGTTCTATGTTGAATAAACATCCTATGTTGAATATGAAGTCAATAAATCTACTTGTGCACAATCCACTTCCACGATGAGTTGTAGACTTTAGAGTTACTCTGGAATTGTCTTTTTACCTTGGAATTATGCCTGGATGAATATTTATAACTACTCAAGGAATATTAGCTGAAACCTCCAATAAAAGAGAACTGCTGAGGCTAAATTGACCATTTGCTTTACAAAGAGGTAAAGCAACAAGTCATAGTTGTAAAGCCACTTCCCACCCACCAAAAAAGGAGCAGGGTGTTTCTATACTTATGTCCACATATTTACATGTACTGTGTAAAAATACGAGAGAGAGAAAATTAATACCAATAATTTAATACATTCAGTACCCACCCAAAAAGATAGATCAATATCTAGTGTGTCAAATCTGCTGACTTTAACTAGTTTTTTAAAATGCTATTAATGCTGACAACTAACCCACCCTGGAGCAGTTTCTTCCTCAATCCGGCCCAGGTATGCTGGTCCAGAGACTCTCAGACATGGGGCAGAGCGGTTCCTTGCTCTCCCTGTGCCCAGCCGTTCATGAGGCAGTCGGGAGGCATGGTGGGTTCCAGCCTTGGCCCACCACCCGGCAGAACCTCACAACAAGCCAGACGACCCCACCCACTCCATGGGCGCCGCCATTTTCCACATTGGACTTCCCTCTCATCAGAACTCCACCCAGCCGACCAGCCTATCACAGCCTGGCTCGCGCGGCCATAGCGACGCGTGGTTCATCAATAAAGGCTTTATTTGGAGGTGTTTATAGAGTATGCCTCCCGCACGGCAAGCCTAGCAAGCTGCTCATGTTGTATTTGATATGCCAAATGCCAGTAACAATTATATTAGATCATTCTCATGACCTAATATAATGGTTTGAGGCTCTTTATGTTCCTGTACCAAGCCGATGCCCTTGGCTCTACAGCATGCGACAGGACATATTGAGATATTACTGGTGCCCGCTCTAGCAAATAGATGATTAACGGGACGATCGTGATCGTGATCGTGAACCCTACCAAATAAAATTGAGACAAAAATTGTGTTAAATTATGCTAGCAGCTCCTAAAGAAATCATAAAGATTTGCTGTTTTGCTTTTTGCTCTAACCCTAGTATGTGCACATTATTAACACATGCATATTGCTTGATTTATCACCATGGAGGCTAACTGTTGTACACACTTTAGCAATGGTGTTTTATTTACACATAGAAATATAACAAAACTTTACATGAGGAGAAAAGAGCTAGTATGAAGTTTTGGATGACTTTTCTTTTAGATTTAGATGAAAGACGAGGTGAATTATGCCTATCGTAACTATTTTAACAGTTTGCACCATTTCAAATTTGTCTTTGTGATTGGTTCAGAAATATTTAATTGTCTGTCGAGGGTACTAATACCAACCTAGAACTGAGCATAAAATGGAGGCAAAAGGATACACATGACAACCCTTTAATGTATGTTCTGCAATCCATAGTCTGGAGGGGAAGGAAAAGAGAAAGAGAGAGAAAGGGAAAGAAATAAAGAACCTGCCATGGAGGAGGGCTGGGGGAGGGGGTGGCAACTGGGGACATTGGTGGTGGAAGATGGGCACTGGTGGCGGGATGGGTGCTGGAACACTGTATGACCAAAACCCAAATACGAACTTTTTAATTGTATATCTTTGTAATTGTAAAAATAAAAAATTAAACAAAGAAATATTTAATTGTCAAAGATCTAAATCATTAGGTTTTGCAAGTTTACATAAATTGGAACAATAAAGTGTGAAGGAATAATGTTGAGATTATAGGAAATCTTTCATAATTACTAGACTTCTACTAGAAGGTTTTCTCTTGGTAAGATTTTTTATAACTTTATCTTATTTCATTTTAATTCACAAGTGCCAAAAAGTTAGGCAAAGCTCATTATACTAATTAGTCTTCAAAGTTCAGAAGAATTTCAAAATAAATGACTTTTCTGGAATGCTAGAAATGTTATGACTGGATCAGAGCTAAGGTTATTTAAATGTGCACATATGTAAAGTTTTATCAATTTAATCACTTCTAGTTTACATGAATTATATGTTCTAACATCTATTATGACCAAACTTGTCTATACTACTCTTACACTCAATTGGTAAAGGAATATAAAGTTCTACGCCGCTTTTAAGAAATTCAATAAGGGCATTTCTCTTTCATCCTTCAGTTATGTTAGAAGTTTGGCACTGCTCTTTCTTTTTTTTTTTTTTGCCTTTTTTTTGGGTCACACCTGGCGACACTCAGGGGTTACTCCTGGCTCTTTGCTCAGGAATTACTCCTGGTGGTACTCAGGGGACCATATGGGATGCCGGGGGATCAAACACGGGTCGGCCACATGCAAGGCAACGCCCTACCCGCTGTGCTATGGCTCCAGCCCAAAGCACTGCTCTTTCTGTCTGTATGTGGTTGTATACATATGACAAAAATCTATCTTGTTTTTGTAGCATTTCAAAATAAATTTTAGCAATATTTCTTTTAAATAATTTAATATAAGCATCATTTGCAATATTTTAAGATTGATTTATGTATTTTTAAACTTCTTTGAAATGAAATCCTAGTGAAACTTTGCAATGCACAAAATTTAAGTATAATAGTTTTGGTATTAGCATACCTATATAAACTCAAATCACTTAAAATAATTTATGATTATGCCAATAAGTTTTTTAGGTATTTCTCAAACACTAGCCCTAAGCCCTAAGTATAATAAGTGTTGTAATAATTTATATGACAAGTATTTTCTTTTACCACATGCCATGCATTGTTCTAAATGCTATTATTACTCACACATTAACTCATTTTTTTCTCGACTAAAAAAGATGCTATCATATTTCTCTGTTTTAGAGTTGAAGGACTGTGATATAAAATAGCCAGTTATATGGCTCAAACATAATAAATCTTATCTTGCTTAAACTTCAGAAACCATAAAGTGTCATTACCCATAATCTTAACCAATCTTTAACCCCTATGCAGACACTTTTGCACTTCTCTTAACTCCAGAGTGCTTACATCTGTTATCTGGTACAGTGAATTGTGAACAAATTTTGTTTTTGACTTCTTATTCATTTTTAAGTTATTTTAAAATATTCTTAAGTAGTCTGACGTCATAACCATAACCACAACACTGGGATCTTGCCTCTCTCTACACTTAAATATTACGCTTATGCCTTAAATATTCCCCTAAGTATTAGTAAGTTTCACTGAAATTCGAATCTGAGCCACAGTATGTTTTCATAAGGACAAGTCTGTGTAATATTCCAGTGACCTATCACATCAAAGAGCACAAAAGCATCCACTGACACAAAAGAAATCTGTTGGTTAAAGGCTAACTGGCACATGAAAAATTGCTTATTGTCACTCATTATAAGGGAATACAAATAAATCAATAATGAGATATCTCACACCAATGAAAATAACACATATCAAAAAAGTCTGAAAAGAGCCGTGTTGGTGGTGTTGAGATGAATTGAGCTGTATAGCTTGTGTATACATATAGAAACATATATATAAAATGATGGCATGTATATATGTATATTTATATATAAAAAAAGTATATACACATGTATGTCTACATATATATGTATAATAATGGTATTTTGAACCAACTTGTTGGGGCATTTGTTTTTTCACTAACCATTGTGATCATAGCCTCTTTACTATTTCAGCTAATATATGCAAATAGAAAGTTTATCAAGATCAAACAATTATTCCTCACTTAAAAGAACAGGATGATAAAGCTATAATATACAGTTAGAAATATTATTTTCTCTAAGACAGAAGAAACTTACTGAGTCAACTCAAAAGCTTTATTTCCTTGGTTTTTGCTTTAAAGTAGAACTGACAGCCATGAGTTAAGGAAATAATTACAAAAAAGGATGCAGAGGAATATAAACCAAGAGGAAAAGACACTCAATACCCATGAATTACAACTTTGAATGGTCAGCATTTTTATTTGTAGAGATAGTTTGACTATGTATTATCTGTACATAAATAAATATGGTCACAGTGCATGTGAAATACTTATAAATTATTTGTCAGATACATCTACTTATTTATATTTGATGTTTATTATGACTATCTCTATACAATTAAGGCACTTTAAGAAAATTAAAAACACAAGTTAGCTCTAGATATACTGATAATAAATTCACCTTCTGGAAAGAAGTCAGGGGACATTGGTGGTGGAAATGGGTGCTGAAACACTGTATGATTGAAACCTAATCATGAACAGTTTTGCAATTGTTTATTGTATGGTGGTATAATAAAATTAAAATTAACAAATAAAAATAAATTCACCTTCAAAAATAATCAATTCTACTTCAAAATATAACTTTGATATATTAACTTCCTTTTCTGAATAATGAATAAGTGTGAAATATTATTTACAGTCATTCAGGCTAACACAATGGGATACAAATTGTTTACCTCCCATAAAATGAAATAAAATAGAAAGAAAAACAGTAAAATTCAGTGAGGAAGTATTCACCAGTGGTCATCAAGCAAAAATCAAAGAATAACATAATGTAATTATATAAAGCAGCATGAAGTTGGAGAAAGTGCTTCTGGAGAAGAGTATATGCAGCTAGCTGAGCTCTGAAGATCTCACTTCAGAAAAAGCATGTCAATATGTCCTAATACTAAATAAATGGACTAAGAAAAACCACAGGATACCTTTTGAAAGAAGTAAAAATCCCACAAGAGGAAAAATAGATAAAATCCTCTTGAGTAAATAGTGTTTGGAAAAATCAGATGCTCACATATAAAAAAAAATGAAAACAGAATCACAATAAAACAATGCACACAACTCAACTCAAAATATATCACAGATTTGAATGTTAGACCAGAAACCTACTGCACATAGAAGAAAACAGGCAAAAAGCCCCGTATTATTGACCTCAGTGGCATTTCCAGGGATTGAAGTCCATCAGCATGGCAAGCAAGAGCAAAAATAAATAAATGGGATTATAAAATCTGAAAACTACAAAAGAATATATTCCTTGAAACAAGATATCTTGGGCTGCAGCTATAGTACATCAGGTGTGGTGCTTGTCTTGCACAAGGCCAATGGGTTCTATCTCTAGAACTCTATATGGTTCCCTGAACTCTGAAAGGATTTTAGGTTTTGTTTTTGGAAGGCCACACCCAGTGATGCTCAGGGATTAAGGTCTGTGTCTGCAGTCAGGGATCACTTCTGGCAGGGCTCAGAGGACCATATAGAGTGCAGGAAATTAAACCCTGGTCTACTAAATGCAAAGCAAACAAGCTACCCACTGCACTATCATTGGAGTCCCACCAGAAGTAATCTCTAGCTAAGATTTAGGAATAAGTCCTGAGCATCACTAGATATGGCCAAAAAATACTACCAAAATGAATAAATAAAACAATGAAAACAGCCTTCCAACTGAACAAAATAGAGCATAAGTAATATACAAAAAAATCACAAAATTCAATAACAAAAAACAAATATTAACATCCAAAATTAGGTGGAAAACTAAATAATTTCACAAAAAAAAATACAGATGGCCAACAAGTTTAATGGCATAGGAATGCAAATCAAAACAATAATATTGTTGAAAGGAGAGTTTTATATTATTGAATAGTACGGAGACGATCCCCTTGGAGAGAGAAAATCAAAGTTCTGCCTTGGCATCTCAATAAGCATTAGGAAATAGAAGCATGCCCCCTGGGGATTTTGCATCTATACACTTCATTTTTTACCTTGGGTTAAGCCCTGCTTCAGCTTCTGCATAGGATTTATCTCTTGCAGTTTGGGGTGTGTGAGGCTATCTGTTGGTCGGTGTGGAGTTGGGGTGTGTGTGTGTGTGTGTGTGTGTGTGTGTGTGTGTGTGTGTGTGTGTCGGTGTGAAGTTGGAGGGATGGTTATCAGCCGCGAATGTGACCAGGAAACCGGAAGGACACGAATACTGTTGAGGACCCCAAACAATGCCAATACTTAGCCTTAAATATTGATCTTTTTTTTTGCAGCACGGTCACTTCCAGTCTAATTAATATTAGGATTTCATACATACAATGTTCCAACACCGCAGAGCATCTGTCCCCTTCCTTCCTCATGTCTCAGGGTCCCCTTGCATCCAACCACAACTTCCGCTCTGTAAACTCAGTTCCAGAGGCCAATTTTCATGTTCTGTTATCTTTTGCTGTTTGTTATTCCCTTCCTACGTTTCTTCATATCCCTAAATGAAAGAGAACTTTACATGGCTGTCTCTCTCCTTCTGAGTGACCTCACTCTGCATAGGAATGTAACCACATCGCCAATGCCCCTTTACAATGGAAACATCTATAGAGCCCGGGATTATAATGTGCATAGATCAGCGGACTCCAAGGGAGACAAATGTATGCTATACATTGTCCCTGAGGATTTCATTCATAAGTTTTTATTAGTAATCCATATGCTAAGTGTTATCCATAATCCATATACTAAGTAGTCTCTGAAATCTATTTTGCTACACTTGGGATTTTTCTGCTAGATCTCCCTATCCAATTTCTTCATTTCAATATTAAAAAGGAACCTTAAACTACAACATATCCAGACATCGCTTAGGTATTATTTCACTTGCTACCTTCATAAAATTGTTTTCTTTTCCCCCATACATTTTATTTGTCTCTATCAACCTGCATAAATTAGAATCTAACTGGCTGGATGTGGAGAAGTTCCTTTCTTTCACTTTTACCTGATTTCTTCAATGTCTTCTGCCTTGATTAAGATCATTTTCATAGTTCTGTAAATTACTTGATCTACTACTTAACGCATTATCATTTTAAACATACACAGTTTTATATATAATATTAGTATAAATATTTTATCTAATAGCAAGTAACAGATAATCATCGCATCTGAAAATATATATGTGCTTTAATTGGGATTTTGTAAGTACTCAAAACTTGTAGTACCAGATTACTGAGGGGCTTTCCACTCTCCAAAGCCGCTGCTCCTTCTTTTCTTCAACTCTGAATCACTTTATTTCACTAAAACTTAGTATATAAAGAAGATGATGAGATTAATTCATTGAAAGTATGTAGCACTGGGTTTTGACAGTAAGCTAGGGTTTATTTTCCCCTTTGTATTAGAATAATTAACAATTCAACAAATTAGGCAGTAAGACTTTATTCTATAAAGTCTTTATTCTACATAAAAAATCCTTTTTTTAATTGGAGAAACTCATGAAGCACATGGGAATTTTTGGTTTTAAACTTCTAACCCACAAGAACATTTGAAGAAGTTTGACTAAGGATACTAGGGTTACATTTTTTTTCTGGCTTTCCAAATTGGAATTAATAAATGATATCTTTACTTGATTAAATCTTAAAGCCTACTAATTGCAAATGGCTTCTGTGAAATTAGTCAGATTCTGTAATTTGAAGAAAAAACATGTACATGTGCTAGCACAATTTAATATTCTTGAACAATTTTTCTATGACTAAGGCAATACCTGTTAATGGGTTTCTAAAAATAAGTATATTCTCAGTAATTATCTCTTAAACAACTCATTATCCGCTTCAGAATTTTACTAGTCAAATTCTTTATCTTTTCTAATCAGAATGAGAGGAGTGTAAGAGAAACTGGAGTCACTTTTCTGTTCATAAAAGTGTTCTGCTAGTTCGTGCCAGTTTTCCAAATATATTCTGGAGTAATGACGGAAGTTGTTGTTTTTCAAATAATTAAGCCTAGATTTAAATTACCTGGGCCAGGGCCTTTTTTTTCAAATATATTTTAGTCCTTTTTCCCCCTGCTGCCACCTCATTGTTTTACAAGTAATGATAAAAGTGATAATGAGTAATAACATCTATTCATGGAAAATGTGAAAGGTCTAAAGTTACAGTACTTCTCATTAGGAAAATGTGTCTCTAGCAAAGTCAGGCACCTTCACTTAATCAGCTCAACTCATTTTGTCAAAGAAATGAATTTTTCTTAAATTTTAGAGTCCCCTGCTTCTCTTCCCAGTCCCCACCACTTTATTCCTATTAACTACATGAGTTTTCCATCTTACTTCCATTTAAGTATACAGAAATGTTTTGACTCTTCTGTTTTATCCATTAGAATGCAAATGATGTAGCACTATCTGATTGTTTCATCCCCTGGGAGCCTTTGGATATGCAACATTGAGTACATGTTTTCAAAGTGAATTCTTCTATAGCCTTCATCTTCTAACTTCTAATATGCAAAACACAATAAGTGATCAGTGTTCACCAAGGTCAGCAAGATAGAAATTTAAAATGACCTTGTTTTCTTGGTCTCCATTAGGTGGACTAACTTTATGATGCACGGAAACCATTTTTAAAATTTGCTATTTCTATAACTTTCCAATGTATATTTCAAAGCTATTTCAATTGAAAAATGTTCAAATATCACTAAACTGATTTAGGTATTATTTCCCTATAGAAATCTGAATAAAGAATCATAGCATAATTCATGTAGCCCCGCCCAAAAAAAAGTATACCATGAAACTATCAGGTTTAGAAATAAGAAACTGTGTTGTCTACAGAAGTTTAGGAAAAAACAGAATTGTTAACAGCTGAATGCCAAACATGCTGCTTCTGTAAATATAGTATACTATATAACACTTATATATACCAAATATATGTGATCTACATAATAAATAATATAAAATAAAAGTTACTACTATGAGAGTAAATAAATTTATTTTTTTTTGCACAACTATATACTGAAGTTTATTTTGTTTTTTTTTTTTTTTTTTGTTTTTATTTTATTTATTTATTTATTTTTTTAACATTTTATTATACCACTGTGAGATATACAATTAAAACGTTGTTCACGCTTGGGGGTTTCGGTTACACAGTGTTCCAGCACCCTGCCCTCCACCAGTGCCCCTCAACCACCACCCATGTCCCCAATTCCCTCCCCCTCCCACATCCTGCCTAAATGGCAGGTTCTTTATCGCCTCTCTTTCTCCCCTCTCTCTCCTCCTTCTCCCACACTTTGTGGGTTGCACTACATACACTTAGAAGCCATCATTTGCATTTTTTGTCTGTATTTAATGCTCAGTTCTATGTTGGTATCAGATCTTTAGACATTTATTCACACATGTTCCCTTCTCTATCTAACCAAACCTCTGACTCCCACGGCGCTTGTAGTAATTTCCACTTTTGGTAAGATCACCTGGTATATTTATGTCATGCAAATAAATGCAGTCATTCTATGTCTCTCTCTTTCCTTCTGACTAATTTCACTCAACATGATTCTCTCCATGTCCATCCATTTATAGGAAAATTTCATAACTTCATTTTTTTCTGACAGCCGCATAGTATTCCTTGTGTAGATGTACCACAGTTTCTTTATCCAGTCATCAGTTCTCGGGCATACTGGTTGTTTCCAGGTTCTGGCTATTGTGAATAGTGCTGCTATGAAAATAAAAGTGCGGATTGTGTTTCCGCTGTGTGTTTTGGATTTCCAGGGTATATTCCCAGGAGCGGTATGGCTGGGTCAAAGGGGAGCTCAATTTCTAGTCTTTGGAGGAATGTCCATATGGTTTTCCAGAAAAGTTGTACAAGTCGACATTCCCACCAACAGTGTATGAGAGTCCCCTTTTCCCCACATCCACTCCAGCACTTGTTGCTTTTTACCCTTTTGGATATGGGCCATTCTCTGTGGTGTGAGGTGATATATCATTGTTGTTTTGATTTGCATCTCTCTGATGATTAGTGATGATGAGCATTTTTTCATATGCCGTTTGGCCATTCGGATTTCTTCCTTGTCGAAGTTTCTGTTCATCTCTTCTCCCCATTTTCTAATGGGGTTGGCTGTTTTTTTCTTATATAGCTGTACCAGTGCCTGATATATCCTGGATATTAAGCCCTTATCAGATGGGTATTGGGTGAATATTCTTTCCCATTCTGTGGACTGTCTTTCTATCTTGGTCACTGTTTCTTTCGAGATGCAGAAGCTCTTCAGTTTCATGTAGTCCCATATATTTATATTTTCTTCTAGTTGCTTTGTTAATGGTGTTTCACCTTTGAAGATGTCTTTGGCTTCAATGTCGTGGAGGGATTTTCCTATATTTTCTTCAACGTACTTTATGGAATCAGGTCTGATATTGAGATCTTTAATCCATTTTGATCTGATTTTTGTGCAAGGTGTTAGACACAGGTCCAAATTCATTTTTTTACATGTAGCTGTCCAGTTTTCCCAGCACCACTTGTTAAAGAGGCTTTCCTTACTCCAGTTTGGACTCTTTGCACCTTTATCAAAGATTAACTGATCACATCTTTGAGGGTGGGTGTCAGGATACTCAACTCTATTCCATAGGTCCACAGGTCTGTTTTTATTCCAGTACCACGCTGTTTTAATTACTGCTGCTTTGTAGTACAGTTTGAGGTTGGGAAAGGTGATGCCTCCCATCTTCTTCTTCCCAAGGATTGCTTTAGCTATCCGTGGGGGTTTATTATTCCATACGAATTTCAGGAGTGTTTGGTCAATTTCTTTAAAGAATGTCATGGGAATCCTTATAGGAACCGCATTTAATCTGTACAAAGCTCTAGGGAGTATTACTATCTTGACAATGTTAATTCTCCCCATCCATGAGCAGGGAATGTGTTTCCATTTCCTCGTGTCCTCTTTTATTTCTTGAAGCAGTGTCTTATATTTCTCTTTGTATAGGTCCTTTACACACACTTGGTGTAAAGTGTTTAGGGAGTTAATAAATTTATATTAAAGAAAAAATTGAGATTATCTATATGGATGATCACTTGACATCCCATTATTCATCGATTTGCTCGAGCGGGCTCCAGTAAAATTCCCATTTGACCCTATTACGTGCCAGTGTAGCCCAATGGCATCTGGAGATGCAGGCATCAATTTAGTTAGCTATATTAACCTATTAGTTGATAGACAAATAAAAATTTTAGTGGTTCTAACTCTTACTGAGTTATATCAACTGAGTTTTAAATGTTACTTACCTTTGTAAAAGATGCCGATTTTTCAAACTCAAAGCCATACATACTTGCCTAACAGCTGTACTTTCACCTCTTTTACCCAGAAATATTTCACACTCAAAAGATTGTATGTCTTGACTTGGCTCATTTCATGTCTCAACCAAATTCCTCAATTTGTGCCTCAGGACTTTAATGTCCAGCAAATATAATAGCTAATTTATCTTCTACATCAATATTAGCATTAGGGTGCATACTACACATACTGGCCAAAGATGAATGCCAAATCCACTACAATGGTACAGAGTCTAGTACAAAAGAAATTAATACTTAGTAAAGAAACCACAGCTGATCTTAACCTGATCACTATCACTATCTTCCCGTTGATCATCTATTTGCTAGAGGGGGCACCAGTAATATTTCCATATGTCCTGTCTCCTGCTAGGAGAACCCAAAAGGCATCTGCTTGCTCCAGGAACATAAAGAGCCTCGAACCATTATATTAGGTCATGGGAATGACCTAATATAAATGGTACTGGTATTTGGCATATCAAATATGACACAAGCAGCTTGCCAGGCTTGCCGTCCCGGGTGGCATACTCTTGTAGTCACCTCTAAAGAAACCACAGCTGATCTTTTTTTTTTAATTTTTTTATTATACCACCGTGAAACATACAATTACAAAGGTGTTCATAATTGGTTCTTGGTAATACAGTATTCCAGCACCCATCCCTCCACCAGTGCCCCATTTCCACCACCAATGTACCCCTCCCTCCCCGTCCCCCACCCGCCTTAATAGCAGGTACCCCAGTTTCCTCTCTTTCTCTCTCTATCTCTCTCTCTGTCTCTGCATCTCTCTCCCTCTTATTTTACACATTGTGGCTAGCCCTGCAGATATTTAGAGTTTATCACTTAAGTCTCTTTGTGTATATTCAGTGGTGAGTTTTAATCTGCCATTACCATTTCCCATATTTATTAAAACACTGGTATCTATATCCTATTAATGAATGCAGTCATTCTATATCTGTCCTTTTCCTTCTGACTAATTTCACTCAGCATGATAGACTCCATGTCCATCCATTTGCAGGTAAATTTCATAATTTCATCCTTTCTGACAGCCGCATAGTATTCCATAGTGTAGATGAACCACAGTTTCTTTAGCCAGTCCTGTTTTCGGGCATTTAGGTTGTTTCCAGATTCTAGCTATAGTGAATAGCGCAGAGATGAATAAAGAAGTATAGATAGTGTTTCTGCTATGTGTTTTTCGGTCTCTAGGGTATATTCCCAGGAGTGCTATTGCAGGATCAAATGGGAGCTCAATATCTAGCTTTCCCGTAGACCTATGGAATAGAACTGAGTATCCTGAAATGCACTCACCAATATACAACCACTTAATCTTCGATAAAGGAGCAAAAAATATTAAGTGGAGCAAAGAAAGCCTCTTCAACAAATGGTGCTGGGAAAACTGGGCAGCTACATGTAAAAAATGAACTTAGACCTCCTTCTAACGCCATGCACAAAAGTCAGATCAAAATGGATTCTAGATCTCGATATCAGACATGAATCTATAAGGTACATCGAAGAAAACATAGGAGAAACGCTCTATGACATCGAAACTGAAAAGTATCTTTAAAGACGACACACCACTGACCAAGCAAATGGAAGCAATGATAAACAAATGGGATTATATAAAATTGAAAAGCTTCTGCACCTCAAAAGAAACGGTGACCAAGATACAAAGACAATCCACAGAGTGGGAAAGGATATTCACCCAATACCCATCTGACAAGGGGTTAATATCCAGGATATATCAGGCACTGGTAACACTCCACAAGAAGAAAACAGCCAACCCCATCAAAAAATGGGGAGAAGAAATGAACAGAAGCTTCCAAAAAGAAGAAATTTGAATGACCAAAAGGCATATGAAAAAGTGCTCTTCATCTTTAATCATCAGGGAGATGCAAATCAAAACAACAATGAGGTACCATCTCACCCCACAGAGACTGGCACACATCCAAAACAGCAAGAACAACCGGTGCTGGCATGGATGTGGGGAAAAAAGGACTCTCATCCACTGCTGGTGGGAGTGCCGACTGGTCCAGCCCCTTTTGGAAAACCACAGCTGATCTTAACCTGATAGTCCTAGTCTATGAATCCAAATCACTAGTGCCTTCTTGGGATGGGAAAGGCTGAGTCTCTGCCCTGTTGGATGGCCCAGTGTTCCACCCATTTACACTTGGTCTGCTCTCATTTAAACTCCCCGTCCTCATAACCTATCTCAGAGAGGAGCTTCAGCTGAGTCAAATCTGGTAGTCCTGAGATGCCATGCTGCTGAATCATCCC
Source organism: Cryptotis parvus (assembly GCA_021461705.1). NCBI lineage: Eukaryota > Metazoa > Chordata > Mammalia > Eulipotyphla > Soricidae > Cryptotis > Cryptotis parvus. The sequence continues at coordinate 50,825 of JAJIBD010027367.1, forward strand.
AGTGCCCCAGCTACTTGAGTGTATGGCAACCATGTGACATCTCCAAAGCTCCCAGTATTGACAGCCCAGTAGAAACACAGGAAATTAGACTGGACAATTATAGAGAAGTTCAATGTGCGAAAACAATAGCACAGGAGACTCAACTAGCACCTAGTTGAGCATTTCTAACAGCTCAGCAAATGCACAGACAATAACCTTAGAAACACTATTTCAAGATATACGTTGCAAAAAAGCAATACAAAGTGAATTGTTTTTTCCCACTTTTAAGGGGAAAGGCTGGGTGATGGAGGGGTAACTGGAGATATTGATGGAAAGAAGGTCACATCTTGTTGGGATATTCAATACGTTATGTGACTGTATTATAAACTATTTTATAAATGAAGCTTCAAATAAAAAGGAGATTAAGATAACTATTATAAATTTATGCTATAATAAAGTTTATGTAACTTCTTTCTTCCTCTCATACTTCCTGTAGATCTCTTACTCTAAGTACCTTACTGAACGTAATGTCTTTGGACTGTGACCGACCACAGGTAACTAAAACCAAGGCTGTGAAACCATGGATCGGGAGAACTGTTATATGAAATCCCAAGGGGAACTAGCAGTGCTCATTGTTCAATGTAGAAAATACGAAAGTGTGATGATTATAGTTTTCAAAGAAAACTAGAATCTGTAGCCTTTTCAACAATTATAATATTTGGTCATTTCACACCTCAAATTGTGCTTTGTATACAAAGGAAATATCACAATAAGATACAAAGCCCAGTTTAAAAAAAACTAATACTTAATAATAAGTTCGATTTCTGTCTCTTGATTCCTAATTCAATTATGCATTATAAAATACATTTTGAAATGTGCATATTTAGAAAACCAAATTTCAAAACAAATGGTGGTAGCCAAACCAATAGCATGTAATCAATCATGACTCCTCTCATGAAGACCATACAAAATACACGCTCTTGGATCTCCTAAAAATATCCTTTTTTCCTAGATCCTGTTTTAATTTTAAATATTTTCAAATATAAATAAAAGTTCTGCCTAAATTAATTGTGAGAAAGTTATTAAATATTTTTGATAATTTTGTGAATGTCAAAATAATAAAGCTATTTCTCCCTTTTCTTCCTCCTTCATCTTCACTATAACTATTATTATTATTAAACTCTAAACCAGTTTGCAGAAAATCTTTTTCACTTCAGGTCATGTCAGCCTCTTAGAATCACTTTACTATCATCCATATCTAGACAATAGACATTAGTGTATACTTCAGTGTGTTGTGGATACCAACTATTTGGTAAACTTCTACAACATCACTGGAAAATCACTGAAAAGGATCAGTAAAAAACTTTATTAATGATAGACAGATTATATATCTTGGGGAATGGAAAACAGTGAAAGTTTGCAAGTTGATTGCTGGTAGTTATATACTGCAGTAAGAAAAAATCCAACTTTAAATGAATAGTATGAATCTAAAGAGGCTATCATCTGTTATCTGTCATGAGAATATTTCTATAAATTTTATTATACCACCATGAGACATACAATTCCAAAGCTGTTCGTGATTGGGTTTCAGTCATACTGTGTTCAAGCACTCATCCCTCCATTCTCAATGCTAACCTAGTTAGACTGAGTATTCTTGGTGAGCATTCATTTCATTGAGTATTTTTTAAATTTTTTACAAATTACAAAAAAAGTAATTACAATTTACAAATTTATAAAATGTGTTTTGTAATTTTTGACTCTTACTAATATCCCATCATTTTCTTCTAGCCTGTAGGGTCATATTTGGTAGTGCAGCTGTGAATCTTATAGCTTCATGCATTTATGTGCTTTCTTTGCTATTTTCAATATTCTGTCTTTTTGGTGTTTTTCAATTTGATACGTGTTTATTTCTGTTTTTGATGTGAATTCTGAGCTACTTGAAATTCTTATTTATGGATTCTCTCACTAGAAATTTTTCATCTACTTCACCTTCTGATTTCTCATAGACAGCCATGATTCCAACATTGTTCCTCAAACTCATCCCATAATTCCCTGGTATGTTTTTTTTTCTTCAGACAATTTCTGTTGTTATTTTCTAGTGATGTTTAGTGTTATTATCATTACAATCACAGATTAGTTCCCTTGCTTCTGTCCCTCTGCTACTGAGGGATTTTTTTTTTCCAAATTTGGCAATCACGCTCTTTGGCCCTTATCATTTCTAATTTCAGTCTTTTGTTTCCCTCTAATATGGTTCTGTGCTTTATTGATTAACTGTACCATTGTTTTTAGCACTTATTAAACATTTTACATCCAGTATCTCTGAAATCCTAGTAGAGGATATATATATAGTTGGTTGGAATGGGTAGTGTCTTCCACACCTTTCTCTACCATCACTGAGTTTAATGAGCTATACTGTTTTCTTGTAATGACTTCTTTGCTCTTGGGTCTATGCTGAGAACTCGCTCTGGTCCTTTTATTTCAGTTCTTTGGTTTGTCTTATCAGAGTCCTGAGAATCTTGAATAGTTTATGCTGAGTTAAAGCCTTCAGGTGGGGGAGGTTGCTATCATTTCTGGTTTTCTGGCTCCACCTAGTGTCACTAGGTGCACTATCATTTCTGGTTTTCTGGCTCTACAATCGTTGGTCTGTGGTACATTCCAGAATGTTTTAGTCACAGGAGCCTGACTATTGAATAAGTTTTGTGCTGCTGGAGAGCTAGAAGCTAAGAGCAGTTGACATTCACCATGTAACTGCTCTTTCTCAGCCTCCTTTATGGATTGCTGCCACCAGCCCATGCAGTATACTCTCTGCCTCTTTGCAACTCGGTCCCTCTCCCAGCCCAGTGATATTTCAATGGTTAGCCACTTAAATTACTGTTGTTTTAACACAGAAATACTCTGGAATCCTCTGAAGAGGCATGCATTTTCTTTAACTGTCATATTGGTGTACATAAATAAATCTGTCTATATTCTGTTGTTCCTTTGTTTGCCAGCGCAAATTACCACTTTCCTTTTTCCACTCTCTTACCAGCAGACCCTCTGCCTAAATACCTTCTTTTAAATTTCTGCTTAATTTGGGTCTCACTCACCCTTGTGCAGAGACTACATTAGGGTTGGTGCTTGCAGATTGCTCCTGGCATTATTAAGAGGACCATGTAAGGTCAGGAATAAAACACAGGACTCCCACATGCAAGGCATAAGCTCAACCCTTTGATCTGTTTCTCTTTTCTCTCCCAAATCTCTTTTGCTTTAATTTAATGGAAAATCTTTTATCATTCCTTTATTTTGAAGTCATGCTTGAACTTAAAGATTGTCAGTATGTCAATATCTTTTAAGCAGAATATAATTGGTCCTTTTTTTTGTTTTTTTATGAACGTAGTAGCTCTTTTATCAATCCATCCATCAATTATAGAATTTAATACATTTATGATTCAAAAATTATTTATAGGCAAAAGCTTGTGTCTTTTTACTAATTTGTTTTATATTTTAATATTTGAAGTTTCCTACTTGCTTTCTTCTCTTCTTTATGTCCTCCTTTTTCAATTGAATATTCCTCCATTCTTTTAAAATTTAGTTCATTTGATTTTAATTTCTGTGATTTTTTTTAAGTTTTACTTTGTGGCATTCATGAGGCTTATGAAAAATATCTTGTAAAGGTCTCTGTTGTGTAACAACTTAATATTTAATGAATATAACTTTTTAGCTTGCTTCTTATTTTTTGAGTTTATCTCTTTTCATGCTTTATATTGATATTCAAAGTATTATTATTATTATTATTATTATAGCTCTTTTGGGAAATGGATCTGTATCAGACAGACATCACTGGCATTGGGCAGGGGACTCATATGTGGTGCCACATGCAAGACAAGCACCTTCCCCACTAAAACTGTTTTACATACTCCCACTTTAATATTTTGTTAGGGTTAAGTGTTTAATATTTCCTATATTACTATATTAACTCTACCCCTTGAGGTGATACAGGTGTGGCTGTAGAGCCCGGCTGCATCGCAGGTGGCAGATAGGAGACAGGCTTGTCTACACCCAGGGTTCTGCCCTGTGGGACCTGGATGGTTGATGGTCTGACATAGAAAAGATTAGGCCCCCTGGGATGAACCAAGAGCCATGGCAGAGCCTAGCAAGCTACCCATGGTGTATTTGATATGCCAAAAACAGTAACAATAATGGACCTCATTCCCAATGAATGAAGCTAGAGGACCCCCCACAACGTGAGGGCCACCATTTTTCCACATCCTGACTCCCTCTCGTCAGAGCTCCACCCAGTAGAAGAGTTGATCACAACCCGGCTCATCAATAAATGATCGAGATTAGAGGTGACTACAGGAATATCCCACCCTCATGGCAGAGTCTGGCAAGCTACCCGTGTCATATTTGATATGCCAAGAACTAGTAACAATTATAGACCTCGTCCCCATGACCTGATGGAATGGTTTGAGGCTCTTTATGTCCCTGGAGCTAGCAGATGCCCTTGGGATACACTGGCATGTGATAGGACATATGGAGATGTTATTGGTGCCCGCTCAAGCAAATTGATGAACAACCGGAAGACAAGTGATACAAGTGATACATTAAATGCATAGCATTGATATTCCATGATCTTCAATAGAGACTTGAGAACATTTTTATCCTTAAAACGACATCCAGATTCAACCCAAAGCATTCTCTGATGTTCTATTATGTATTGTACTTAAGATTTGGGTTCATCCTAGGGACCCAGTATTTTTTTTCAGTTACTTAATAAAATTATTCCTCCATGATGATTCTTAGTACCAGAGAAGTACAGTGAGGCTGAGCTAACTGAATGCTATCTCTCTAGCTGAAATTAAAGGCAAAAAACTAAGGTTGGAATTAATAAAATTCGGATACTTAGGAACGTATTACAAAACTGTGATTCAGGCTGTAATATAAATGTGAAAGCATTGTTGACTTTTCTAGGATGGGGTGTTTCTGAACTTTTAAGAGATACCTCAGACCTCAGAAGATGAGACACTGTAGGCTGACGTTGGTGACCACGAGACGGACACAAGAATGCTTGCTCTATCAGTATTGACAAGTTGAAAACTAAACTTAGCTACTACTGCTACTAATGCTTCAGATCCAGCCAAGAGGAAGCTGGGAAATTTCTCCCCTATACAAAGGGAGAGTATTGGTGTTCTACTTGATACTGTAGGATCAAAGTCTTTGGGTCCTAAATCTCTTGGATTTAATAATTCTCAATGTCTTTCCTTTTAACTTTATGGTAACAGCATTCTAAAGTCTTCCAAAATAATATCATGCAGTTGGGAATTGTCTACATTTAGCTAAGGAAGGAAACCTGTAAAGAGGAAAGAGAAAATTCCTGTCTCCCTCAGCCTGACAGTCTCCTTCTGTCTGAGCATGAGGGAGAGTAAGCTGTATGACAGAAATAATTATAGACCACCTGCCTTAGTATAGCAAAGCAATTGGAGGTGGTTTAGAGATGAGAGACAATTGCTCGGTAATTGGTGCAACCAACCACGGACAATTCTTCTAAAACAAGTAAAATGGCCTTATTATAGTTACACTGAAGAAAATGGTTAAAGTATTAGAATTACCAAAGAATCACTGTAGTAGCATAATAAGAAGTTAGATAACTCAGCAGGGCCTCACAGTTTTAGCATAGAAAAATAAGAATTAAATTTAAAATTCTGTTTATGTGGCACAAGAAGGTATTCTATGCATCTAGAGAGGTAGCACTTGGATGTGCTTGGAATTGTCCTGTAAGTGCTGGATCACTTGATCACTTAATCACTTGAATCTCGTTATTCATCGATTTGCTCGAGCGGGCGCCAGTAACATTTCCATTGGACCCTATCACGTGCCAATGTAGCCCAATGGCATCTGGTTGATTCAGGAATATGAAGAGCCCCAAACCGTTCCTTAAGGGTCTTTACAAGGAAGTCTGACCATCTTGTAGGTGGGCAGCCACGTGATCTTTTGACATCCCGTGGGATCCAGTCGGTAATGGCTCTAGTCCAGCGGTTGTCTCCAAATCGCATTACATGTCCAGCCCATCTGATTTTCGATGCCTTGGCAAACGAGACAGCGTCCCTGATTCTGGAATAGCGACGGAGGTGGGAACTCCGGATTCCTTCTCTCACTTGAGTGAGGCGTGATATTCCAAGCATAGCTCTTTCGATTCCTCTCTGGGAGACCCGAATAGCATTCTCATCCTGCTTTCGTAGGGCCCAGGTCTCTGAGGCGTATGTTAATGCAGGGAGAACGGTGGAGTCAAAGAGATGTGCCCGGAGCCGGAGGTTCTTTTGTCCTTTTAGCTATTTCTTCGATGCCTTTGAAGGAATTCCATGCTGCTCTCTTCCTCCTGCGCAGCTCAGGTTTTAGGTCGTTCATCATGTTGATTTCTCGACCTAGGTACACATAACTGCTGCATTCAGAGATGTTTGTTCCATTGAGAATGAATGGGGCCTCAGGAACTAGTTCATTTCTCATGAACATAGTTTTCTTCAGATTCAGCTGTAGACCTATCTTTCCACATTCTCGGTCAAAGTCAGCCAGCAATTGTGCCGCTTGGCTAATGTTTGGTGTTATTAGAAAGATGTCATCAGCGAAGCGGAGGTGGTGTAGTTGCCGACCATCTATCTTCACTCCCATTCCTTCCCATTCTAATTGTCGCATGATGTTCTCGAGGGTGGCGCTGAAGAGTTTTGGTGAAATGGTATCACCCTGTCAAACCCCTCTTTTCACATTAATGATCACTTCTTTGTAGAATGGTGAGATCCTGGTGGTGAATCCTTAATACAGCTCACGAAGGATCTTGATGTATTGGGTTTGAACACCCTGTTTGGCTAGGGCTTCGATGACTGCTTCAGTCTCCACAGAATCAAAGGCTTTCTGTAAATCAATGAACGTGAGACAGAGCGGCATCTTGTACTCCCTACAAACCTCAATGAGCTTGGTTACCGTGTGGATATGGTCGATTGTGCTGAATCCTTTCTGGAAGCCTGCTTGCTCGCATGGTTGTCCTTCATCTAGTGTTCTGCTAATCCTGTTCAGGATGACTCGTGTAAACAGCTTGTAGATGACAGACAACAGGCAAATGGGGAGAGAGTTGCCGATGTCGTGAATATCTCCCTTCTTGAACAGTAGAACTGTCCTGCTGGTTTTCCATTGGGAGGGCACCTTGCATTTGGAGAGGTAGCGTGTGAAGAGCCGAGCTAGTGTATTGATGAGTACCGATGGCACTCACATGCTGGATCACATGTTACAATGCTTGGGAATCAAACTGGGTTATCCAAGTGCAAAGCAAATGCCGTAGTTGTTGTACTATCTCTCTGGTCCTAACTGTGTGTTGTTCACACTTGTTTACTTGTGGTTAGAAACCCGAATAAAACCTCCACAAGTAAAAATTAATTTGAAACATACCCATAACTTAAAAGTCAAGAAGTTATGATCTAATGTTTTAATTGGTTTTTGGTCTTTTGCTAGAAGCCACACAGGTGGTGTTTAGGGCTTACTCCTGAATCTCTGCTTAGAGTTTGCTTCTGGAAGTGCTCAGAGAAATATATTCAGTGTTTAGGATTACATTGGTCATATGCAAAGCAAACAACTTAACCCTCTGACCAAATATTAATTTTTAATATATATCCACTCTTCAAGTTGGGTGCATGGCGTCCTGTGTAGTTCCCCACATAGATAAATATACCCTCACACATATCCATTTCCAATATTCCTCCTCTGATAATACACATAGAATTTCTCATTTCTGTATATTCCAAAAGTCAAAACCTTGTTTTGGCCAATGTATTGGCACATTTACTGCCATATCCTATCATAAGGAATTTTATTATCATTTTCATACATGAGAGCAATTTGACTACATGCATCGCAATCTTCTAAAATGTTCGCCAGAGTGATAGCCCAGCATGTAGGGCATTTGCCTTGCACGCAGCTGCCTGTTCTGGCCTGGGTTTGATCTCCGGCATCCCATATGGTCCCCGAGCACCACCAGGAGTAATTCCTGAGTACAGAGCCAGGAGAAACCCCTGAGCATTGCCGGGTGTCGTGCCTACAGTTTGGGTAAAAAACAATTCATTAAAATTATTATTATGAAATTTTCACATGTATATAAAATAGACAAATATTATTCATTTTTCTGTTATCTAAAATAATGCAAAACTGAAAACAAATGTAATAGCTTATTCATTGAAACCCAGTTAACTAAATTGTTTTAATTTCCTTGGGGTTACTTTCCTGTCCCTCTGGGACTCCGATGATTCTTATGTTGTTCCGTCTGGCTTCATCCCATTGTTCTCTATTCTGTTGATGATCCATTTTCCGGTCTTTTTCCATCTTATGTAGTTCTCTGAGTGCTTTCTGCAGCTCATATTCAGTCTCACTGATTCTCTCTTCTGCTGCTGTCATCCTACTGTTTAGAGCCCCTGTTGTGTTTTTCATTTCATCTACTGAGTTTTTAAGCGATGATATTTCTATTTGCATGGTTCTCATTTCTGCTCTCATTTCCTCCCGTAATTTATTGACTGCCCTTTCAACTGCTTCGTTTATGTTCTCCTGTAATTTTATTGGACATCTGCTCCATTTTTTTCGTTGAGCTCCTTAAACATCCTACCAATTTCTTCTCTAAATTTATTGTCAGAGAAATCATGCACATCTGCATTCTTTTTTGAGTTTCAGGGTTGATTCCTTCATCTGTTCTTCGAACTGGGGATCTGCGTTGTTTCCCCATAGTGTTGCGGTGTTCAGGGATAGATTACTCTAGTGTACTGTTTCTTTTTTCTTGAGGGTATTACCTTCCCTTGGTGTTGAATTTCCTAGTTTTTGTACTAATAAGCGGCCGCATGAGCAGTCGCCCACCTGGCCAGCCACACACCCCAGGGAGAATACCTGAGACTGAGGCAGGCCAGTGTGAGAGTTCAAAATGTCCATTTACTTCCGCTTCTGCTCGGACTTCTGGGGGTTGTAGTTCCACCTTCTGCAGAGGTCTGAGGCTCTACCACGACCCCAGGCACCCAGGTGGCCAGCCGCACACCCCAGAGAGAATCCCAGTTAACTAAATTATACAAGTAGTTAAGTATAATAACTAACTAGTTTAACATACCTTTATAACAAAAAGAAAGATATAGAGCATGTATGCATTCAACAGATATTTATCAAACATCTGCATTTACTAATGAGCCAAACGTTAGCAAATGAGCCAAAGGTTAGCAGTGAACATAACAAACAAACTCTTTATATAAAAGGGTCCACATATATTCATTTAAAAATACATATATTTAGGTTTATATACATGTCTGGTAGAATCACTTTTTAACTAAATAAATAACATTAAAAGAGTGATTTCTCTCAAGGACGAAAAGGTATAATTTTTGTCCATATTTTTTATAACATGCATTAACATGAAATTGTTTTCACAGAAGAAATATAGTCTTTTTTTTTTTGCTTTTTTGGGGTCACACCCGGCAATGCTCAGGTGTTTCTCCTGGTTCTGCACTCAGGAATTACTCCTGGCGGTGCTCGGGGGACCATATGGGATGCCAGGAATCAAACCCAGGCCAGCACAGGCTGGCCGCATGCAAGGCAAACGATCTACCTTCTGGGCTATCACTCCAGCCCAATATAGTCAATTTTTTTAAATCTACATTTGCTCCATTCTTGGCCATTAAATTTTAGCTGACTTCCCAGTTGAATGTGATTTCTCTTTTGCTCAAATTACTTTATCATTTGGTTTGTATCATTCTTAGGGAATTTACATTTCCTCTGATTTATAATTAGTTTGTACTTTTCTCCAAAGATTAAAGGCATCTTGAGGATAATGACACCATCTTGTGTAACTTCCTGCCCTTAAAACTAAAAAAGAGGTCTAAAGAGGACTTTGATTTTAGTTTGTGCTTAACACATAGTATGTTGCATTTCTAATTTTACTTACCATCAAATTTCACCGGTATTAATTAGTCAATTTTGTCTATATAATTTAAGGAAGTCATGTGCTACTTGTAGTCCATATTAAAGATGAGCCTTAGGGGATATATTTCATAATATGTAATCTCAGTCTTCCAGACACAATATGAGTAGGCATGATTGTGGTTAGCAATAACCAAAGTAAATCATTCCAATCCCTGGTAACAGATAGAACCTGGAATTTAAAACTTATCGGTAGACTATTCACAAGATTTTTAAATGATGAATAGATAACCTATGAGATGGTTTTTTCAGCTTTATTAATCCAAAAATGCAAGCTGAAAAGAGGCATAACTCTTTACCCATTGAATGTTAAAAATGAGAAGAGTTACAATATTCAGCAATGAAAAGATAAAGGAAAACGGTCATACCCATATTAAAACATTTTTGAGAGACAATTTAAATACATTTAACAACATTCACAATGTGCTTATATTTTGAGGTAGTTTTTCAGTTGAAAAACGGCAGTTTTAAGAAAGAGTTCATGTGCTCATTGTAAACTTTAAGAGAAAAACTGCCTGTAGAAAATAAGGAATTCAGGAAAGTCAATAAAATTAAATCTAGTACCGTTACAAGCCTTTAGTCCTTAGCAATTTGCCCTCTAGTGCTCTCAGCTAATCTTTTCTCTCTTAATGGCCCACCCATAATTTCCCCTGTTTGAAGTCAAGAGAATTTGCTTGAATTTATACTTACTTATTCATCTACTCCTATTATGCTTTCTCCAGACATCCTTGTGGATGGTTCATTTTCTCCAGAACCTCAGAGTAAATGTCACACTCACAGAAATATTTTTCTAATGATCCTAAACTTTACCCTCTCTGTATTTATTCCCCTTCATTTTTTTTCAGGCTATACTTACTTTAGACATTATATTAAATGTTAAGTTGCATATATTTATCATCTAGTTTATTCACTAGAACAAAAAAGATCTATGAACCAGGAGCATACTTATTAGCTATTACAAATCCACAGTGCCTAAAATAATAGTGGTAGTATAAAATATGTTTGTTTAGTTATTCAAAACATATTTAATGAAGTTATGTTGCTCAACAAGGAAGTATATCTATGATATGCTGATGTTTCTAAGAAGAATACAATTAACATGATTCCGTTTATTTAGTGACTCTTTATATGTATATATATGTATATGTATATGTTCATGCATTTACAAATAGGAATATTTATGTATGTATCTGATACATAAATATATTTTGATATTTAGAAAAGTAATGAAAGTATATGCACTTGCTTGCACATTGTAATGCTTATAATTGTTATTTTGTCATTGCATATATAGATAAGAGGCAAGTAGCAGAAAGTTCCATATTTTACTCAAAAATGTTTTTATATCCCTTCAATATTTAATAAGAAAAATCTTACACATCTATAGTCAAAAGGGAAGAAAGTAATGACAATAAATTACAAATGTGCAATAAGTTATACATTGAATATTATATTTGACTCATTTAATCATTCATTATAGCAATCTCAGAGGAGTTTTCAATCAAAGGTAGCATTATTATTTTTTCATTTAGAAGAAATCCTAGGAAAAAGAGTCAAGTCATTTATCCAAATTCTATAACCACTAAGTGGCAAATTTAGCAAAAGGAATAGAGAAAAAGGAAAACAAAAAGATGTTAAGGCAGAATTCATTTTGGTGATGTATTTAGAGTTAATCTAGAAAAAGAAAGTGGTTGAATTTAGTGAAATCACAGACCATTTGACAGAAAATGAAATTTAAGTCAAATGTTCAAATTTAGTCCTGTAGTGCTTAGCTCTTCCCAGGCTCCTAAGATACTTTGACAAATGGACAAGTATTGCTAAGAAACCCATTATACACAATGAGTTGACTAAGACTCTGTCCACTGCCTAAACAACATAAAGTTAAGAAAGCCTATTTCTGGGTGTTGAGAGGTAGTATTGAGGTTAAGGTGCTTGCCTTGCACATGGCTGAACTTGGTTGGATCTCTAGCTCTGCATATGGTTCCCTGAGTACTGCTAGGAGTCACCTCTGAGCACAAAAAACCAGGAGTAAGCCCTGAGAACAGCAAGTTATAAACCCAAAACAAAGGTAAAAGTAAATTCAGTACTTGACAACAAATACAGACATTTTAGAAAGGGATAATCAAAATAATCTATAGGTGGCTTATTGTATATTTATAATTATGCACTAATGTTTTCTTTCCCATTATAACTTGATTTTCATTGTTTCTAATCCAAAGATAGAGCGAATTGAATAACTTAAGTTATATGAAAAAACACAAAAGAACAATATATATATAATACATATATTAAAGCACATGTGCCTCATGTTAAATTAAAATGCTTCTTCGTTTTGAAAGTTCCTATTCAATGTGTCAATGCATCGTGATAATTACATCATATGCATTTCATTTAGTTTAGAGATGCTCCTGTGATGAAAGAGATTATGAAGAAGCATTTCAGATAGACATGGTATGTAGTGTTCTTTATTGATTTAACTATTAAAATAGCACCTATATTTCAATTAAGTTAATATCTAATAAAACATGTAGTACCTTTGTCATGGGATGTTGTCATTTATAATCTTTTGTTTGAGATCTAAATAGTTGTTGGCTACTGATCACTGTAGTTATCATAACCCAATTCAAACACTGTTAAATTTACACACAAAGGAACTATGAATGTGTTTGCACTGTACAACCACCGGTGCTATCTTACATAGGCCATTTTACTAACAATTTAAAGACTGCCTTGTAGCTTTGTCATTTATAGCAATAAGTCTATCAGCTATGAATTAGAAATGAATCTCAGCATATAAGATTACAACATACTCATAGCAAAGCTTGTTTTTCAAAATATCTACACATAAAGAGCTACCATTTTAAGCTAAAATGAAAAACAGAAATGAAATAAGGTATAAATTTATTTGTAGAGTATGTCTGTTATCTGAAAGATTAGGTCAGAGTGTTCTCTTAAAGTGTGGTCCCTTTTACACTCAGGCAAAGAGATGATTTAAGAGTGTGCTTACAGCTAAGTCATGACTTTTATGCTATGATCTATTGAAAGATGAAAACGCCACTAATTCTTTGTAACTATTATGTTGTAAATCAAAAGGCTACTTAGCAAATAACCTTTATTCTTCAATTTGTTCCTTGCTAAAAATTTCTAGTTATTTCTGTGTAGTACAATAAAACATGGGAGAGTCTGAGAAAAATGCCTTAACTTATATATCCCAAAGCAACTTGCATTGCTTGAAGCTTCCCCATGTGATAGTATAAGCTAGTAGAAAGGTGAAAATTTTTTATTTAAAAAATTTTATGGGATAGTTCATTTTTACTTCTTCCACAGGATACTAAATAGTAAACGTGCATAATATTTCCCACTTAATTTGTCAATTATTTTAAAGAGCATTAATTAGAAGCACAAATAAGTTGGAAATTAAATTAGCCAAAATAATACGTTTTGAGATAATTCTTGGGAAAAATTAGCAATAGAGCTTACAAAATTAATTTTGCTTAACAGTAACTGTTGAGTTCTTTTGGTTTATAGCCCTCTGTCTCCTACTCAGCAGGTGTCAATTTTCTAGCCAAGCTGCAGTGATTTGCTAAAATGTTGTTTTTCTCTTTACCTCATGCCCCTTGTATGTTCTTCTACTGGTGCTGCATCCTTTTGTATAGCTACAGGAAGATAGTTAAAGCTAATTTGCTATTCCTGGGCTTTCACCATATTTCTTAACTAAATACCTCACTTGCTTATAGACTGATTTTAATTCCTCAAACCCTAAGAAAGGTGGATCCCACCAAGGGACTAGATGGAACCAGGAAAAGAGTCCACCTTGCTTCCATATAGAACAACGAAAAACCAAGCTTTTGTTAAACAACAAAAAAACCTAAGCTAAAATATCAAGGTCATGGAAGGAACTCTGTGTTTACCTAAAGAAATTGATAAGGACCCTGAGGGGCTAGAATGGTCAATCTGGTGAGAGGAATGAGGTGTGGATTATATGATATGATCTCCCCAAGAAAGATCACCCTAATGCCAGGTGTAGAGACGTGAGTGTCCCACTTACTACATCTACACAAAAAGAGTAGAAACCTCATTGAAATAAGTGTGTATTAGTTAAAGCTTGGAGAAACACATCTCCAGATTTCACTCTAGCCCCAGGGAGCTGGCGTGGAGGTCCCATCATTTTATGGAAGTCCTGCCACCTGCTTTTGCAATGTCTTGTTCTCTGCCTTGGGAAAGTATAAAAGGGACTCTTTTATTTGACTGAGGGGAGTCGAAGTGAATGAGCAGTCTGGGCAGCTTGACTGCTGCTTCGGCTGCTGCCGGTAGCTGGGAATTGGTAGTGTGTGGAAAGATTTTGTGTTGATTATATGGAAAGATTTGGTGGATAATTAAAACCCTGGACTTTCAAAAGAACTTGTGTTCATACTTCTTTGTCCATCTGCCAGAGTGGATGGCTTCTGGTCCCTGAACGCAGCCAGGGAACCTAATGGACCCTAATACCGTCGCAGACTCTGGACAGCTCTAAGGTGCAGACCAAACACAACAAGTAACAATAACAAGTCCTATTTTCTGAATGGTTGTCATGTATTGGCCACTTATCAGAATTATCACCTCTAGTCAGCTCAAAATAGAGAAGACATTGGATTTTTAATAATCAGATCCTTGTTGTGTTTGCCAAGATAAATTTCAAAAAACTGGGGAAGGAGCCAGGTTTCAAAGGATTGAGGGGAGTGGGAGAGAAGAAAAATGGAACAGATACCATGGAAACAAAATTACTCAGAGATGGGAAAGGAGAGAGACTTCCAAAGCTGGTTTGCAACATTGACTTAAGGGAAAAAATTTTCTTGGGCCAACTGGTGAGCATGCTTGGTATGCAGGAGGCTCAGGTTTGATCTATGGCCTGGCATGGTCCATTGAGTAATGTGAGAAGTCATCCCTATATATTGATGCAGAAGTAAACTTTGTTTGTCAGATGCAGTCCAAAAACCAAGAAAATGGAGGGAAGTTTTTTTCTCTTATGATATAGAAGAATTGATTGCACGCATATATGTATATACCTGTATTTTAAATACCTCCTAATAACACTTCAAGGATACCTAGGAAGGATGAAACAATAAACTGAGCAAAATCATTTGTATAACTTGTATCACTTGTCTTCCCGTTGATCATCGATTTGCTCCAGCAGGCACCAGAAAGTCTCCAGTCGTTGGGAATGAGGTCCATTATTGTTACTGTTTCGGCATAGCTAACACACCATGGGTAGCTTGCCAGGCTCTGCCATGCCTCTGGGTTCATCCCAGGGGTCTCAGTCTCTCTCTATGTCAGACTATCAACCACCCAGGGCCCACGGAGCAGAGCCCTGGGTATAGACAAGCCAGTCTCCTGTCTGCCACCTATCGACACAGCTAGGTACTGCAGCCACACCTGATAAACAGATGAATCAAAATCATTTTGTTTTTACTCATCCATTGTTGGTGGGAATGCCAGCTGGTACAGCCTTTCTGGAAAACAATATGGACATTCCTCCAAAGGATAGAAATTAAACTCCCATTTGACCCAGCCATACCACTCCTGGGAATCTACTCTGGGAAACCAAAAATACGCAGCGGAAACACCATCCCTACTTTTATGTTCATAGCAGCATTATTCACAATAGCCAGAATCTGGAAGCAACCAGAGTGCCAGAAAATCGATGACTGGATAAAGAAGCTTTGGTACATCTACACAATGGAATACTATGCAGCTGTCAGGAAAAATGAAGTTATAAAATTTGCCTATAAATGGATGGACATGGAGAATATTATGTTGAGCGAAATTAGCCAGAAGGAGAGAGACAAATACAGAATGACTGCATTTATTTGCATAACATAAATATATATGTACATATTATGATACCAATATCCAAGGTCAAGTGAAACATATATCAAGAGGTCTTGTCAAAGGTGGATATTATCACAAATGTGTGGGAGTCAGAGGCTAGGTAAGACAGAAAATGGAAGTGTGCTAACAATTGTTGAGGGTACTAATGCCAAGCTAGAACTGAGCATTAAATAGAGGCAAAAAGATACACATGACAACCCTTTAATGTATGTTCTGTAATCCATAGTCTGGAAGGGAAGGAAAAGAAAAAGAGAGAGAAAGGAAAAGAAATATAGAACCTGCCATGGAGGAGGGCTGAGGAAGGGGAGGGAACCGGGGCGTTGGTGGTGGGAGATGGGCACTGGTGGCGGGATGGGTGCTGGAACACTGTATGACCAAAACCCAAATATGAACTTTTTAATTGTATATCTTTGTAATTGTAAAAATAAAAAATTTAAAAAAATATTTTTTGTTTTTCAGTCATACCCTGTGATACACAAGGGTTACTCCTGGCTCTGCACTCAGGAATCATTCCTGGGAGTGTTTGAGGGACCACATGGTATGCTGAGGTTAGAACCTGGGTTGGCCACACACAAAGCAAGCCCCCTACCTGATGAACTATCACTGGGACACAATAAAGTAAGTGTCAATCACTTGCAGAAAACACACAGTGAGCAGGCTGAAAAAATAATGCTTGTGTGGAAATTATAATGAGTTTTCCCACGGTTCCAAGTTTAAATTTGTTCAAACTTCCAAAGTTGTGTGCTCCAGTCACACCAGAACAAACAAAACTGGTCATACTATTTAACACCATAGTCCAGAGACATAATACAAAAATATTGGCACATATCCGACCCAGCACCACATAATGAAATTTGACCCTTTGTCACATAGCCAGCAAACCTGCTGTCACTTCCACCGTAAATTTCCTGGTCATAGTAACCTGTGAACCAAGGTTCACTCCCTGAACTTCATCAAGAGCTGCCTTCTTGCATTGAATTTCTCGGGTTTGAGATTCAATATCTTTTGTGAGTCTTGGCAACTTGGCCATTTCATCCACTCCAACACACAGGAAGAAATGGTGCTACCCAAAACTTCCTTCATCATAAGTTGAGGAGCCTCTGGGGTTCCCAAGAGTAGGGGACAGAAGTCCCCTTCTACCTTCGGGGCAGAAGTTCTCTTCTACCTTCGAAGCCGCCAGGAAACTGATGAAAACTAATGAGTCTGGCTCAGTTCCAAAATGCTTCAAATAGTACAAAAAGCTCTAGTACTGAGCAAAACATTAGAAGAAATTAAAAAGGATAAAGTTTTTGGAAGAAGCTGCAATTCTGACAAACTCTACCGTATCTCTAACCTGGATATCTTATAAGACCTCAAACTCAATGATTCTCTCCTGTTCCCCTGTTTCTCTTTTCTCACTTAACTAATAACATATTTCTTATCTACTTTTCAAAAACAAAATTCTGTATACAATGCTAACTCATGGTATTCCTATCAACTCATCCAAGGCTAAATAGTAGCTATTTTCACTCAAATACAGTATATTTCTCCTTGGGATCTTTACCTGTTTATCTAAGTCTAAATATGGTGCCCTATTATATTGTTCAGGATCCCATCAGATAAAATCTACTCTAGATATTCCATATGAATTCCAGATAGTTAATCACTATCACTATCATTATCCTCCCATTGATCATCTATTTGCTAGAGCAGGCACCAGTAATATCTCCATATGTCCTGTCTCATGCTAGTAGAGCCCAAGGGCATCTATTCGCTCCAGGAACATAAAGAGCCTCAACCCATTATATTATGTCATGGGAATGAACTAATATAATTGTTACTGGTATTTGGCATATCAAATAAAACAGGGCAGCTTGCCAGGCTTGCCATGCATGTGGCATACCCTTGTAGTCACCTCTAAATATAGCATTTATAGATGAACAGTGCGACCGGGTGAGATGGTCTGTGATAGGCTGTCGCTGGGTGGAGTTCTGACGAGAGGGAAGTCCAGATGTGGAAAATGGCGGCCCTTGGAGTGGGGAGTCATCTGGCTTGTTGTGCGGCTCTGATGGGGTGGCGGGCCAGGGCTAGAACCCGCCATCACTCCCTGGCGCCTCGTGAGCGGCTGGGCACAGGGGAGATCAAGTAGCAGCTCTGCCCCATGTCTGTAAGTCATACCTGGGCGGGATTGAAAAAAAAACTGCTGCAGGGTGGAACTCGATGAGATGGGCTGTGATAGGCTGTCCCTGGATGGAGTTCTGACGAGAGGGAAGTCCAGATGTGGAAAATGGCGGCCCTTGGAGTGTGGGGGGGGGGGGTTCATCTGGCTTGTTTGTGCTGCTCGACTGGGGTGGCTAGCCAGTGCTAGAACCCGCCATCCCTCCCGGGCTCCTCGTGAGCGGCTGGGTACAGGGAGAGCAAGTAGCAGCTCTGCCCCATGTCTGTAAGTCTCTGGTTCAGCATACTACTTATACTTTTATGGTACTACTTATACTTATATGGTACTACTTACTACTTATATGGTATAACTAATGATCTGATCTGTTCTTATCAGATAGTTAATATCTAGAATTAATTATACCATATAAGTAGTAACTGAGATACAGAGATAATGTCATTGAAAGAAAATGAGCAGCAGAAAATCAACTGCCAAGTTGATGAGCTGAAGTTCAATGAACAGCTCAATGTAAAGGAAATACCAGACTCGGTGCACTTAGGGCTGATGTTTAACATCCAGTTCTCTGAGAAATCACAAAATCTGCTTGTCAATTTTTTGGTGTAAATACACTGTGGAGATTGATTTCAAGCTAAGAGATTTGAAAATTCATATTTTATAAGTTGATATATCAGAAACAGAAATAATTCTATTTCTATCAAACTGTAAAGCTAAGCAAGAGTGCTGGCTATTTCTAAAGTCGTTACTTGGGTAGAGCTCAAGGATGAATTTGGACTTTCCTGATTCTGATATTTGCTTTTCTCTTTTCATTGCCTCGTTTTTGGCCAAAGTCAAGTGAAATTGAACTTAAGTTATGCAACGCAGCCTGAAAGTTAGGTTATCCTGGAATACAGAATAAATAGTAAGGAATAGATCCAGGAATATACAAGTTAAAAATATGGTATCCATCTTAAGTATTCCAGAAGCACTTCTACCTGCCTGATAGCTGATATGCAAGTTCTTTGGGGACAGAGAACAACCATTGAGTCATCAGTACATATATATGCATCTATCAATTTTGGTCACAATACTTATTTTTCAATTTTTTAAAAATTGACCTGACACAAAGGTTGACAAAAGACATTATTTCTTGTCTGCATTTATTTTCTAGTCATTAACCTCATAATCTATTGAGTTTAATGATCATTTGATGAAATCTGATGAAAGTAATTTTGTGACATGGGAAGATTAAAAATGAGATAATTCAGGTCTTAGGAAATTTGGTAGTGGTGCAGTGCAGTGCAGTAACTTTGTACATCAATAAGTGTCATGTTATATAAACTATAAATATAAAATTAATGAGATGCTGTGGCATTGGACACGTTAGGTATACTCTTTTCAATACCCATTCATAAACACCCCTGTCCTCTCTCAATTATCCTGTCTAAGCTTCTTCCCACATCAAAAGACCTAAAATCTTTTTCCACACAGGAGACAAATTAATTTTTAAGATTACCAATAATATCATGACTAATTTCTAATTTTTAAATATTTCTAAAGTCTCAAAATGCTATTAAAATTGCTTACCAAGAGAGAAAATTAAGGATAGCATGCAGGCGGAACACTGGCACAATGATGAAAGGAAACAGAGGGCCATACACTCTGATAGTGGAATTCACAGATAAAATTCTTCATGAAGATTTAACAATAGCTGGGGCCGGAATGATAGCACATGGGTAGAGCATTTGCCTTGCACTCAGCCAACCCTGGTTCCATCCCTGGCATTCCATATGTTTCCCGAGAACCGCCAGGAGTAATTCCTGAACAAAGAGCCAAGAGTAACCCCTGAGCGTTGCTGGGTGTAACCCAAAAAAAAAAAAAGAATATTTAACAAGAGCCAGAATCCTGCATATGCATTTAACTTTGATCATGACCAATGTAAGTCTTACCTGTATGGCTGGAGAGACAATACTGTGTGTAGGACAGCTGCCCTGCACCACGAACAACCTGGGTTTGAGTCCCAGCATGCCATGTAGTCTTCTGAGCCACTCTAGGAGTGATTGAGGATAGAATGTGGAGGGACACTGGGACACTGGGTGATGTAAGAGACCTAAGAACCACTGCATGTGGTAAGACCTAAGAACCACTGCATGTGGTAAGACCTAAGAACCACTGCATGAGGCCCAAAAGCCAAGAGGAAAATAAATTGTCTTGTTTAGTAATCAATTTCATACAAACTCTAAAGGAAAGATTTGTTGGAAACTCATGGTCAAGGTTTCTACTTTTACTCCACTTTACTTTGGGGACATTTTTGTAAATGTCTACAGTTAGAGAACATTTTAAGTGCCCAGCTGCTCATGAGGCACCTGGGAGACATGGCGGGTTCTAGCCCTGGCCTGCCACCCCAGCAGAACCTCACAACAAGCCAGACCACCCTCCCCTACTCCAGGGGCCCGCCATTTTCCACATCAGGACTTCCCTCTCGTCACAACTCCACCCAGCAGACCAGACTATCACAGTCTGGCTTGCGCGACTGCTAGCGGCTGCACGGTTCATCAATAAATGCTTTATTTAGAGGTGACTAAAACAGTATGCCACCCCCCGCACGGCAAGCCTGGCTAGCTGCTCGTGTAGTATTTGATATGCCAAATACCAGTAACATTTATATTAGGTCATTCCCGTGACCTAATATAATGACTTGAGGCTCTTTATGTTCCTGGAGCAAGCAGATGCCTTTGGGTTCTACTAACATGAGACAGGACATATGGAGATATTACTGGTGCCCGCTCTAGCAAATAGATGATTAACGGGAAGATAGTGATAGTGATTTTATTAACTTCAGTATTTTAGTATCTTTACTCGGATTTCTAAAAATTCAAAGCCTAAAGAAAAAGCTGCTATGTGAACAGACTAGAGCAAAGTAAACGAGGGTGATGGGCCAACCAGCAAGAATGAGTTGACCAACTCAGAGGTTTATCCCATATAGGGTCTTCTGAGTTATTTGGGATCCCATCACAGCTTGGGCAACCAAGTCCATGTTCTTGTATGTTACCTTGTCAGAAGTTGAAACTACAAGGTCAGATGTCACATCCTTGGCTAAAGAAAATCCAATTTGGTGCAGGAGACATTCATGCTACCTCGAAACTAGACTATACCAGCATGCAGGTGCCTCTCGCATGGCAGAATGAAATGAATAGCGCCGCTACTTTTAGGGATTTGGTATCAAATATTCAACAAATCAGGGGCCGGAGCGATAGCCCAGCGGGTAGGGCATTTGCCTTGCATGCTGCTGACCAGGGTTCAATCCCGGCATCCCATATGGTCCTTTGAGCACCGCCAGGAGTAATTCCTGAGTGCAGAGCCAGGAGTAACTCCTGAGCATCGCCTGGTGTGACCCAAAAAGCAAAAATATTATAATAATAATAATCAACAAACCAGAGATCTTTTTCATTCCTACCAACTTTTCTAAAACATGCAGATTCGTTAGTAAAAAAACAAATACACTTTAAAGATGGAAAGTATATCATGGATGTTAAGAGGCCAAATATATATCCATTTGTAAGAATGAGCCAGTTTTAAATGGTTTTCAGTAAAGCAAGCTCAAATATTTAGCATATTTAATATTTGAGGTGAGAAAAGTATAATAAATATTGTATGCATTTTATACTAAACTATATCATATTTATTGTATTATATTAATTATACACAGTATAACATAGTACTATAATATACATTTTTTAAAGATTGATAATAAAAGAGGGAAAAGCAAGCTGGCATACCATATGCTCCCATAAGCAGCAATTTCAGAAATAATAAAACAGCAGAGGGCTCATTTTAAAATGCTGATTATTTCTTTATGCCAGACAGGAATGGGAATCAAAATGATTTACTCTAAGAACTTTGAGTGTATTACTGTGAAATCATTTACACACCAATAAATGATTTGAAAACTCATGAAATTGCTAAGTCCCCAAAGCCTTTGCATTGTCCTGCATTTTTCTATCAGTTAAATATTATGCGAATAGATAAGTCTCCATATTATATAATATTATTTATATAAGTCCGCCTTATATTAATATAAGACTTCAGACTAGAAAAAAATTCTAATGGCTACCATTAGACTGGTTAAAAGGTCGAGAACATCACAGTATGTCCTTCCTATCTACATTATGTTGATGAACACAACTTTGGTGGCTGAAAACAACTGAGATTTATTTTCTCTGGCTTCTTCTAGAAGCCAGAAATCCAAAATCAAGATGTCCGCAGACCCAGGCTCCTTCCTGAGGCACTGAGAAATAATCTGTGCTTTTTCCTTCAGTTTCTGGTAGCTATTGACATTCTTTGGAGTTCCTGCAATGTGACTTATAACTAATTTCTGCCTCTGTCTTTACATAACCTCCACTGTGTATTAAATCTCCCCTTTCTCTACAAGAATAGGTATGATGGCATCTAGTGTTCATGAAAATAAAAGATTAAAAATTAATTTCAGTACTTTTAAATTTATTTTACTAAGACCTTTTCCAGGTAAGGTAATATTTACAGGTTTTGGAGATTGAAGCTGATATTTTTGGGTCCACTGTTCAGTTCATTAATCTAACTGTGAGTTAGTATACAGAGATATTAAATTCTGTTTTATCACTCTGTAGAGTAAAAATTGAAAAGGA
The DNA here is from genome assembly GCA_021461705.1 of Cryptotis parvus. Lineage (NCBI taxonomy): Eukaryota > Metazoa > Chordata > Mammalia > Eulipotyphla > Soricidae > Cryptotis > Cryptotis parvus. The sequence goes on from JAJIBD010027367.1 coordinate 73,442, forward strand.
AATTCTAGTCTACTAATACGTCTCTATTTCTGTATCCTTTGCTTAGTCATACTTTTGTTTCTAAAGGAAAGGGTCACTTTTTTTCTGCAAAGGCCTGAATAATAACTGCTTGCGGATTTACAGACATATCATCTCTGTAACAACTTCAATTCTGTCACTATAGTGAGAAAACATATATATGAACAATACGTGAATGTATATGTTCCCAAAAAACTCTATTTTCAAAAATAAATGAAAGACCAAATTTTCTCTATGGACAAAATGTTTGCTGACCCACTAGAAGATCTTATAAACACTCGAAGTTCTTAGGGAATTAATTTTTAAACTTCAGGGTCTATGGTCAGGGAATCAAATGTGGAGTGCAAGTTCCATTTCTAGGGGGAAATTAAGTGTGACAGCTCCAGTAGTGTGTCCATTTTCGTTACTACGACAGCAGATTAGTACAAGCAATGCAAATTTATTATCTGCAGTTATATAGGTGAGAAGTAAAACTGTGATTTCATTGGGTAAAAAAATCAGTAAGTTAGCAGAACTGATACACTCTTTGGAAGTTCTTTTTTTTTCCTTCTTTTTTTTTCCTGTAAGCTCTTGATCAAGTGCTTCTGTGACTTTACCAAGAGTTGCAAGAGGCTCTGCAGTTCTTGATTCAAGGTTACTTCCAACATCTTCAAAGTCTACAATGTCAAGGTGTGCTTTTCTCACAACAGAAGATTACAACCTTCTGTGCTTCCCTTTCCATTTAAGTACTTTTATGATTACATAGGGTAACCCTAGTTAATTCAGGAAATAACCTCATTTTAAGTATGCTGATCAGAAATCTTAATGGCCTCAGCAACTTTAATTTCCTTTACCATATAATGTGATATATTTCGGTAAGGGAAGTGAATTTAGCATCTTTGGCGGTTCATTATTCTCCCCACCACAGGCTCATGCAGTTTATGGATAAACCTAGACATAGTAGGGAAATGATGAAACTTACTATGGGGGTTGAATAATGTAGAGATACAGAGGATAAGAACTAAACACTTTGACCCTCACAGCAGTTAGAAGTTTTTTATGGCATAGAGAAATAAATGAAATGACATTATGTCCTAAACTCTGGGACTCCGCGAGTATAGTTTCCCAGCAATAAGTGAAAATAAATAATGAAGCCTTCATGGATGAGAACCATTGTCATGTTATAATGTCTAATTTCCTCAGATAAAATTTCAATAATGACTAATACTTAATGTCTTACCTTACTGATGATTGGGAACCCAAGAGATGATAAATATGTTATATATTATTAAAGCAGTATGATTTCCCTACCATCCTTGAATGGCAGAGCCTGGCAAGCTACCCATGTTGTATTTGATATGCCAAAAACCAGTAACAGTTATAGACCTCATTTCCATGACCTGAAGGAATGGTTTGAGGCTCTTAATGCTCCTGGAGTGAGCAGATGCCCTTGGGCTACACTAGTACGCAACAGGTCATATGGAGATTTTACTGGTACCCCTCAAGCAATTCGATGATCAACTGGAAGAGAAGTGATACAAGTGATACCATCCTTGAAGGAACTAGGGCTTTTTCAAACTAATTGCACTATCTTCCAAAGCTTTCATGTTAGATAGTCATATTTCTTTCCATTCCTACTCTTGTCACCTAACACTGCAACTCTGTTACTCAAAAGTATTACCTAGTTCAGAAATTCTGAGCTTAACATAAATGTCTACTCACAATATCAGATCCATTCCTTTCTTTACAAATTATGTGACATAAATTAACTCATATAGTATGATTTTTAGCACAATTGAAATGTTTTTCTCTGTTAATGGTTCTTTTGCTATTTTTGACTTGAAAGACATTTTTCACTTCATCGTTGTGCCTCTTTCTCCTATGCATATGAAAGTCATTTTCAGATACTCATTCATAGTATGAATTCAGTCCTTACCTGACCTTCCCAAGTATAGAGAACTTCAAACTATTTGCACAAACCTTTAACTGCTATAATTTTGTAGTAATATGTCAGCCAGATATAGTCAAAAAGAAAAACCATAGCATTTCAACAACAGCAAATATATATGAATGTGAGACAAGAAATATCAAAAGTAAGACAAGAAATAGAGAGTAAAAAAGAAATATAAAGTAAGACAAGAAATAGATGTTGGAATATATATATATATACATATATATATATATTAATATGTAAGAGACTCAGATACACTGAGAAGAGCTGCTCCTGAATCTCCCTGTTCCAGCTGATCACGAGGTGCCCGGGAGGGAATGCAGGTTCTTGTCCTGGCCCGTCACCCCAGCAGAGCCTCACAAGAAGCCAGAGGAACCCCACTACACCATGAGAGCCGACATTGTCCACATTTGGACGCCCCTCTCGTCAGAGCTCCACCCAATAAAAGAGATGATCACAAGCCTGGCTCACATGGCTGCAAAGCGGCCACACAATTCTTCAGTAAATGCTCGAGATTAGAGGTGACTACAAGAGTATCCCACCTGCACGGCAGAGCCTGGCAAGCTACTCATGTTGTATTTGATATGCCAAATACCAGTAACAATTATAGACCTCATCCCCATGACCTGATGGGAAGGTTTGAGGCTCTTTATGTTCCTGGAGAGAGCAGATGCCCTTGGGCTACACTAGCATGTGACAGGACATATGGAGATGTTACTGGTGCTGACTCAAGCAAATCAATGATCAACTGGAAGACAAGTGAAGTGAAGTGATTATTATGTAAGAATTGGTCATATGGTTGTTTGAGGGCTTATTAACTAAGAATGGGAGAAATAACAGAAATGACTACATTATTGGAATTTAGGATCTCAGACCACAGATTTTGCAGAAATGAGATTCATACCTCTAAAATAGATATAGTTCCTGGTTGCTATACATACTTACAGATACGAGTTATAAACCATTAGGGTTGGTTCTAAGAATATAAAATTTTATCCAACTGTCCTTATTACGAAAATTTGTTTTGGGACCAAAACAATAATACAGTGGCTAGGATTTTTTCCTTTCGTGTTCAATCCCTGACACCCCAAATGATTCCTTGATCCCTATCAGGAGGATACCTGAGTACAGAGCAAGGAGTAAGTCCTGAGTGCTACTGGGTATTGCCTAAAAAATAAATTATCCCTATAAGGTGAAAAGCCTATATTGCTATTAAAATATAATAGAAGGCAATATACTTTTCAGGTTTTCATTTAAAACACATAATATATCTTTTTTATTGAGATATAGCATACCAATTAAAGAACAGAAACCCATGGTTTTTAGAATATTCACAGATTTAGCTATGATCAGTCAATGTTAGAACAGCATGTTTCTTTGTTTTGTTTTTTTTTTTTGCTTTTTATTTTGGGTCACACCCAGCAATGCTCAGGGTTTCTCCTGGCTCTGCACTCAGAAATTACTCCTTGCGGTGCTCGGAGGACCATATGGGATGTCGGGGATTGAACCTGGGCCGGCATGGGCTGGCTTCATGCAAGGCAAATGCCCTACCCACTGCACTCTCACTCTGGCCCCAGAACAGCATGTTTCAACGAGGGGCCAGATGACTCTTTGTGGATCCCAAGATATCCCAAGGGGGGCTGCAAGAGAAAATTCACTTAAATTTTGGGAGAGAAGCTCACTAAAAGACTATGGGGCCACTCATTAGGAAGGAAAGGGAACACAGGAAGGGGAAAAAAAGAGAAGAGTCAAAAAACGTTGGTAGGATTCTTGCGTCTCCACGGACCCCAAGCTGCCCCAGGGAAGAGTGGAAACTCCATCAAAGGGAACCAAGGCAAACTGCCTTGGTTTCACCTAGGACCGACCCTTGGGCCAAGCACTTCTGGGAAACACCTCCACTCCCCCACAGGTGTGTGTGTGATTCTTGACGTCTCGGTGGACCCCAAGCTGCCCCAGGGAAGAGCGGAAACTCCATCAACGGGAACCAAGGCAAACTGCCTTGGTTTCACCCCGGACCGACCCTTGGACCCTGCGCTTCTGGGAACATCCCAAAACTCAAAACTGCACAGACACGGACCCTCTCATTACCTACCTTGCATGAGGTACCAGTGAACCTTGGTTCCTACATCATTGCCACCCACCCAAACTCTGCAAACAGACCAGACACCTACTAACTGTACTATCTAGTCACCCAAGAACTCACATTTGCAACCTACAATAGTCATAATGGTAAAGCAACGCAAAATTCCATCAAGCTCTGTGAGTGAAGTCACTGGTCCAGATGAGTCTAGCAATACCAATGAGTTGTATAACCTCTCTGAAAAAGAATTTCGGAAAGAACTGTTAAGGATTCAAAAGGAATTCAAAGAAGCAATGCAATGCAAAATCAATAAAATACAAGAGGACATGAGAGAAGTGAGGAAAATGCAAAGGGAAATGACAGATATTAAAAATGAGGTAAATGAAATAAAAAAACACAGTGCAAGGCCATCATAGCAGAATAATAGCTACTGAAGAAAGAATTAGTGATCTCGAAGATGAGTTCCAAAGATTCTCTACACAACACCAGAAGATAGAAAAAAAGACTCACAATTACCGAACAGACAACAAGAGATAATCTGGATGAAGCCAGAAGAAACAAAATACGGATCATTGGGGTCCCAGAAGGAAAAGAAGAAAACCCTGATGAAGAAGAAACTGTCAAAGCCATAATTGCTGAAAAGTTCCCGAACTAAAGATTGTTTGCCTCAAGAGCCAAGAGGCCCGTAGGATACCAGCTAAAAGAAACCCCAACAAGAATACTCCAAGACACATCTTAATAAAAATGGCAAAAAACTATAGATAGGGATAGAATACTGAAAGCAGCAAGATCAAAGAAGGAAATCACATACAAAGGAACATCTCTAAGACTTACAGCAGACTTCTCTGTGGGATATTGCGAAAAGGCTCAATGAACTGCAGGCTTCACCAAGAATTCTTTATCCGGCCAGGCTCACTTTTAGATATGAAGGAAAGATACACAACTTCATGGATAAGCAACAACTCAGGAACTTCATGGACTCAAAACCAACTTTAAAAGAAGGACTGAAGGGTCTACTGTAATGCAACCAAACCCATAAGCACAACAAACACAAAAAGAAAGATGGCACAAAATCCAATGACAATAATCTCTCTCAATGTCAATGGTCTAAATGCACCAATTAAGAGACACAGAGTGACAAAATGGATTAAAAAATTGAACCCAACATTCTGCTGTCTACAAGAAACGCATCTGAATAATCAGAACAAACAGAGACTCAGAGTCAAAGGTTGGAAGACCATTCTCCATGCAAACAACTCCTCCAAAAAGGCTGGTGTGGCCATATTAGTATCAGATAATATAGACTTCAGGCTGAAAAAGGTTAGAAGGGACAACGAAGGCCACCTCTTATTAATTAAGGGGTATGTACACCAGGAAGAAATTACACTATTAAACATATATGCACCCAACGAGGGGTCAGCAAAATACATAAAACAACTGCTAAGAGACCTCCAAGAACATTAACAGTAGCACAATAATAGTTGGAGACTTCAACACTGCTCTATCAACGATGGATAGATCAACAAGACTGAAACTCACCAAGGAAATATGGCCCTGAAGGAATAAATGGAAGAAAGAGAGCTAGTGGATATACACAGGGCTCTTCATGCCAAAAAAGCTGAATACACATTTTTCTCTAGTGCACATGGAACATTCTCCAAGATAGAACTTGTGGGACACGGCAAAAGCTGTGTTAAGAGGGAAGTTTATAGCTCTGCCAGCATTCATCAGGAAACAAGAAAGGGCCCACATAAATAACCTGACTACACAGCTGAAGACATTAGAAAAAAGACCAACAAAAGGAGCCCAACCCAGGCAGAAAAAAAAGGAAATAATAAAACTTACAGAGGAAATCAATGAGTTGGAAACCAAAAAAAAACAATCCAAAAGATTAATGAAACCAAGAGCTGGTTTTTTTGAAAAAATAAACAAGATTGACAAACCATTGGCAAGACTTGTAAGGACAGGGAAAGAGAAAACCCAAATAAACAGAATCAGAAATAAACAGGGTGACATCACAACAGAAACCACAGAAATCCAAAAGATCATCAGAGATTACTTTGAGAGCCTATATGCCATGAAACATGAGAATCTAGAAGAAATGGATAAATTCCTGAAGTCCTATAACCTCCCACGGCTGCAACAAGAAAACCTCCAATACCTGAATAAGCCTATCACCATAGAGGAAACAGAAACAGTAATTAAAAGTCTGCCCAAACACAAAAGCCCAGGTCCAGACGGATTCACTAGTGAACTCTACCAAACGTTTAAGGAGGACCTACTGCCAGTCCTTTTCAAGCTCTTCCAGGAAATAGAAGAAACAGAAACACTCCCAAACAGCTTCTACGAGGCACATATCACCCTGATACCCAAAGCAGGGAGAGACAACACAAAGAAAGAAAACTATAGACCAATATCCCTGATGAAAACGGATGCTAAGATCTTCAACAAAATACTAGCAAACAGAATCCAAAGACTCATCAAGAAGATTATACATCATGACCAAGTAGGATAAATCCCGGGAATGCAAGGTTCAACATTGGCAAGTCAATCAACATAATACATCATATCAATAAAAGAAAAAATGAAAACCATATGATCCTTTCAATAGACGCCAGAAAAAAGCATTTGACAAGATCCAGCATCCATTCATGATTAAAACGGCTCCAGAAAATGGGAATTGAAGGGACTTTCCTCAAGATAGTTACAGCCATCTACCAAAAGCCCACAGCATGCATCATTCTAAATGGGGAAAAGTTGAAAGCCTTCCCCCCTGAGATCAGGGACAAGACAAGGTTGCCTACTCTCACCTCTTCTATTCAATATATACTGGAAGTACTTGCCATAGCAATCAGAGAAGAAAAGGACATCAGGGGCATCCAGATAGGCAAAGAAGAAGTCAAGCTATCATTATTTGCAGATGACATGATATTATACCTAGAGAACCCTAAACTCTCTACCAAAAAACTCCTAGAAACAATAGACACATATAGTAGAGTGGCAGGATACAAAATTAACACCCAAAAAGTCAGTGGTTTTCCTATATACAAATAACGAAAGAGAAGAAAGGGATATTAAGGAAACTATTCCATTCACAATTGTGCCACAGAAAATCAAATACCTAGGAATCAACTTACTCAAGTATGTAAAGGACCTGTACAAAGAAAACTACAAGACACTGCTCCAAGAGATAAAAGAGGACACAAGGAAATGGAAACACATTCCCTGTTCATGGATGGGGAGAATCAACATTGTCAAAATGGTAATACTCCCTAGAGCTCTGTACAGATTCAATGCAGTCCCTATGAGGATACCGATGACATTCTTCAAAGAAATTGACCAAACGCTCCTGAAATTTGTATGGAACAATAAACCCCCCAAGGATAGCTCAAGCAATCCTCGGGAAAAAGAAGATGGGAGGCATCACCTTTCCCAACTTCAAACTGTACTACAAGGCAGTTGTAATTAAAACAGCATGGTATTGGAATAAAAACAGACCTGAGGACCTATGGAATAGAATTGAGTATCCTGACACCCAACCTCAAACACATGATCATTTAATCTTTGATAAAGGTGCAATGAGTCTAAAATGGAGTAAGGAAAGCCTCTTCAACAAGTGGTGTTGGGAAAACTGGGCAGCGACATGTAAAAAAAATGTATTTGGACCTGTGTCTAACACCATGCACAAAAAATCAGATCAAAATGGATTAAAGATCTTAATATCAGACTTGAATCCATAAAGTACATTGAAGAAAATATAGGAAAAACCCTCCACGACATTGAAGTTAAAGGCATCTTCAAAGGTGAAACATCACTAACAAAGCAACTAGAAGAAAGGATAAACATATGGGACTACATGAAACTAAAAAACTTCTGCACCTCAAAAGAAACAGTGACTAAGATACAAAAAGCAGTCCACAGAATGGGAAAGAATATTCACCCAATACCCATCTGATAAGGGGTTAATATCCAGGATATATAGAACTTTACAAGAAGAAAACAAACAACCCCATCAAAAAAATGGGGAGAAGAAATGAACAGAAACTTCAGCAAGGAAGAAATTCGAATGGCCAAAAAAACATATGAAAAAATGCTCATCATCACTAATCATCAGAGAGATGCAAATCAAAACAACAATGAGGTACCACTTTACACCACAGAGACTGGCACATATTCAAAAGAGCAAGAACAACAAGTGCTGGCGTGGATGTGTGGAAAAGGGGACACTCATCCATTGTTGGTGGGAATGCCGGCTGGTACAGCCTTTCTGGAAAACAGTATGGACTTTTCTCCAAAGACTAGAAATTGAACTCCCATTTGACCCAGCCATACCACTCCTGGGAATCTACTCTGGGAAACCAAAAATACGCAGCGGAAACACCATCCCTACTTTTATGTTCATAGCAGCATTATTCACAATAGCCAGAATCTGGAAGCAACCAGAGTGCCCAAAAATCGATGACTGGATAAAGAAGCTTTGGTACATCTACACAATGGAATACTATGCAGCTGTTAGGAAAAATGAAGTTATAAAATTTACCTATAAATGGATGGACATGGAGAAGATTATGTTGAGCGAAATTAGCCAGAAGGAGAGAGACAGATACAGAATGACTGCATTTATTTGCATGGCATAAATATATATGTACATATTATGATACCAATATCCAAGGTCAAGTGAAACATATATCAGGAGGTCTTGTCAAAGGTGGAAATTATCACAAACGTTGGGAGTCAGAGGTTAGGTAAGACAGAAAATGGAACAGGGTGCTGATATTTGTCAAGGGTACTAATGCCAACCTAGAACTGAGCATTAATTAAATAGAGGCAAAAGTATACACATGACAACCTTTTAATGTATGTTCTGTAATCCATAGTCTGGAAGGGAAGGAAAAGAGAAAGAGAGAGAAAGGGAAAGAAATAAAGAACCTGCCATGGAGGTGGGCTGGGGAAGGGGGAGGGAACCGGGGATGTTGGTGGTGGGAGATGGGCACTGGTGGAGGGACCGGTGCTGGAACACTGTATAACCAAAACTCAAATATGAACTTTGTAATTGTATATCTTTTTTATTTGTATATCTCACGGTGGTATAATAAAATACTTAAAAAAAAATAAAACAGCAATAAAATGTTCTGATAATTTAGAAAAAAAACTTTGGTAAATGCTTTTTTAGAGCATTTCATACCTGTCCATCCCGCACCTCCGAAATATTTATTTATATATTTACTGTCTTCACTAGCAGTCATCCCCCATTTTCCCCTAAAAATGATGTTCGGTGACTGATTCATTACACTTAGCTTATTTTCAGATATCCATGTCATAGCATATTTCAGTCCTTCATTTCTTCTTATGGCCAAACAATATTCCCTCATAGGTTGATATTATATTTTATTTACCCATTCATGCATTGATAGGTATTTGAGTCACTTATGCTATTTTTTCTAATATTGCTATGAACATTAATGTATCAGATTCTGTCTCGATATTGTTTACATTTCTCTTGGGTGAGACAGACATGGGGCAGAGCTGATACTGGCTCTCCCTGTGCCCAGCAGCTCATGAGGCGCCTGGGAGGAATGGCAGGTTCTAGCCCTGGCCTGCCACCCCAGCAGAGCCTCACAACAAGCCAGAAAACCCCCTACTCCATGAGGGCCTCCATTTTCCACATCTGGACTTCCCCCTCATCAGAACTCCACCCAGCAAACCAGCCTATCACAGCCCGACTTGCGTGGCCGCGCTGTTCATCAATAAATGCTGGATTTTGAGATAACTACTAGAGTATGCTACCCGCACCACAGAGCCTGGCAAGCTACCCTTGTCGTATTTGATATGCCAGATACCAGTAACAATTATAGACCTCATTCCCATGACCTGATGGAATGGTTGAGGCTCTTTATGTTCCTGGAGCAAGCAGGTGCCCTTGGTCTCTACTTGCATGAGACAGGTCATATGGAGATGTTACTGGTGCCCGCTAGAGCAAATCGATGATGAACGGGAAGACACTAATACAGTGATACAGTGATCTCTTGGGTGTATTGCTTTGAAACTTTTTTTGCAGGGGGTGTCATACCATGCGATGCTCAGGGATTACTCCTGACTCTTCACTCAGGGAATTATTCCTGGCGGTGCTCAGGTGACCGTATGAGATGCCGGGATTGAACCTGGGTCAACCATGTACAAGGCAAATGCCCTACCCACTGTGCTATCGCTCCGCCCTGCTTTGAAACTTTTAAATGGATGTGCTTTTTTATTGGTGATGGTTGGTTCTTAAGCTAGTGTTCTAAATCAGCAGTATCTCTGAGAACTTTTTATTTTCTTTGGTTTTTGTTTTGGGGCCATACTTGCAGTGTACAGGGCTGACCCCTGGTTCTGTACTCAGGGATCACACCTAAAGGGGCTCAGGGACCACACAGGGTGCTGGGGATAGAGCAGGGGTCAGTCACATGCAAGACACGCGAAGGCTCCATCTGCTGCCCCACAGGAACTTTTTACTTGTTTATTTACTTATTGCAGGGCAGAGCCTGGCAAGCTACCTGTGTCGTATTTGACATGCCAAAGACCAGTAACAATTACAGCCCTCATTTCCATGACTTGATGGAATGGTTTGAGGCTCTTTATGTTCCAGGAGTGGGCAGATGCCCTTGGGCTATCTCGCATTGACTAACATATTGAGATGTTACTGGTGCCCACTGGAGTAAATCGATGATCTACAGGAAGTCAAGTGAAGTGATCAAGTGAAGGTGAAGAGTCACTGCTGCAGTGTATTAACACTACTAAGGGAAAAGCAGTAGGAATAGCAGGCAGGAAAAAGGAAGTCCTTCCTCCTTCTTCGTGTGCTCCATCTCTCCAGTGCTTCTTGGCAGAATTTACCAAGAAGCCAGCTGGCAGATACGTCTGTGAAATACAATATTCTGTATATTAGATTGAGAATAGTATTTCAGATATATAAAGGTGGAATTAAAATCAGACTGGGCAGGAATTCTAGAAGACTAATTAAGGAAATGTATTCAGATAACAATTCCTTCTCTATCTTCAAAGTCTGCCATATATAAATTAATTATGTGGCCAACACTTTAGCTTGGTCCAAGTCCTAGCAGTACCTCTTTTCTTTCCATGAAGGATCTTAGTTTCATAATTATGCTATCAACAATAGTGCTCAGATGTTCACCAGAATCACACATGAAAATCATACACCACTGATGTCTTTCTTTGCTATTCATAATTCATTCATTTTATTTTAATGTCTTTTTCTGCATCCCCTAGTCATTGCTAATTCAAGTTTACTTTATATTTAATTACTCCAAATTACCCAGTGAGTCTTGTTATTTTCAATTAGCACTCTAAGTTAAGCACTGTACAATATAACGTGCATAGTTACAGAAATAATTGCATTGGGGATATAGTAATAACAATTTTTAAGTTATTAAAACAAAGATATATTGCTAGTGAATATTAAGCAATTAGTAATTAGAAGGAAACAAACTAGAAATATCAAAGTAAGGAAAGAAATAGACATTGAAAAAATATAAGGAAATGGAGAAAGCAAAGGAGGAAGACACTCAAGATTGAAGGACAACATCAGGAAAAACAAAACGTAAAAAATGGTTATATTAAATTTTTAAATACACCAAGGAAAGAGACACTCAATGTTTAGACACACTTCAGGGAACACTCAGGAAAAACCAAAAAGCCCTTTATAGGCTGGCTGCCTCTTTCTGAATTGATACAAATAAACTTCTGAGGACAAACAACCAAGTTAACTTTCAGAAAACTTCTAAATCCAAGAGCAATTACTATTTCACAGTTAAATCAGACCAGTACCTCCATTGTTTTTGAAATTAAAGATATTAGATGTTTAATGTACAGTTTTATTATCTTCTATTTGCTTTGTCTCCCACTCATACCAAGTTATTTGTCTATCATGTCAATGATTCTGTGCCTAATTTTCTATTTTAAATAACCCAGTCAGTTGTGGGCCAGTAAAAATACATTTTGCTTATAAGGAAGGAAAAAATCTAAAAAAATATAATTTGCACAAATTATAAACTCACACTATCAAGAAGAACTAAGAACTTATTTTCATGCTCTGTTACTTCACTTGTTGAACTACATCATCAAGGCAATGTGCATTACTCCAAGAATGAATGAAAGACAAAAACAGCACAGGTACCTGCTTAACAGTTAATACTGTTTTACAACAGTAGCCAAAGCTGAAAAATGATTAAAAGGACACTTTTCTTGTAGTGCCTTCCTTATAAAGAAAGAAAACACCTGTGGAGTTCAGAAGCTACCAAGATAAGAATTTCTCCTCCCTTTTCTTTAGCCAAGGTAGTCACGAGTCATCCATGAACCAATCTCAGAAAAGCAAAGAGTAACTCAGGGAAATTTAAAGTAATTGAGATTCATTGCTTTGTATCCAAAAGAATTCCAGTTTTCCTGGGAGCCAAAAGTCACCAAATGGTTGAGGAAAATCAGTTCTGTTAGCAGGCAGCAGAGTCAAGATGCCTGCTACCTGTGAAACAAACCATAACAACACATACTCACAATTATCTGTAGTTGCTCCTTAATGTTTTTCCCCGTTCCAAATCTGGCTTTATTTTACTCATAGGACATTCAGTATTTATAAAACTAAATCTGTTTTGTTGCTCTTATTTAGCAAAGCCCCCAAACGTATAGTTTATCCTTCATTATTCGTACATCTTTTTGAAACCTGAGCACTATAGTCCTCAGCATATTTAACACTGCTGCTTCCATATTATGACTCCGCCTATTTAACTTATTCTCCATGGAGCTGCTCCCATCTTTTATAGGACCCTTAGTAATGTATGCTTCCTGGAGTCTTTCTCACATATCATGCAACATCTCAACTTACTAAAAATCTATGTCACTGCAGAGACTAATTTTTACTTGTGTCTTCTGTTCCCTCAATGCGATTTGCATGGCGCAGAAAGGTCTGGGCCACAACCAGTGTTGCTTAGGGATTTCTCCCGGTAATATGCTCAGAGATCAATCCTGATGACACTCAGGAACCATATATGTTGCCAGGGATCACACAGGGGTCAGAAACATGCAAGTACTTTACCCTAACCCTGCACTACCACTCTGGCGGCTTGTTTCACTATGCCTAATTTACCTTAACCCTGCACTACCACTCTGCCCTGCCGCTTTACCTTAACCTGTGTGCGCTACCACTCCGACCTGCCACTTTTTATTTTGTAGATTTTACTTTTGTGGTTCTCCTAGACATTTACACTCATTAGATTTTTCTCTAAACTACTTTATTCACCAAAATTTTATAAGCTCAATTATCTTCTACAGCATCCCTTAGTTACTAGGAACAAAAACTAGCCAAGTTGCTGTCAAAGTACTGATTTTTCCAAAGAAAATTTAAATCAAATATAAAACACATGGACTTTGCAAAAGTCTTAAATTTTCTACTTAGTTGTTCAAGAAATGTTAATTTCTCTGTACTGGTCATGTATCTATTGGTGTGTGTATGTATATACCGTGGTATTTACTCGGAACCAAATATATGCGTCATAGTTTATGGGAATTGAATAACGATGTGAATGTGAAATGTGGGTCTCTGTGTGCTTCTGCTATCCTATTCTTTTTCAATTCCTATGTTGTTAAAACATCAAAATGTAAAGCACAGAAATTTGTAAAACTGTAAAAGTGAAACTTTCCTAGCATAGGAGTTTTAAATTCAGTAGGAACTTACGGCAATTGGCCTTTCTGAGCCGCACCGCACCTGTTCTTTCTTCAGCCTGCAGTTCAGGAAACCACTGAGTCGTTCATTGCATAGGCTTGTGATCAAGTCCACTTTTGTCGTGTCTCTCTCTATAGACCTTAGTTATGTCGAAATCTTTGGGGACAGTGTCGCCCCATAGACATTCAAACATCTGAAATACCTTTAAGAAATGCATAGATCCTCCTTGTTTTCTGCATGAGTCCAAGTTTACAGCTTATTATGCAATTTAAATTTGGTTTTGGTTGTTGGTGTTTTTCTGTTTAGGGCTTTTTTTTTTTTTTTTTGCTTTTGCTTTTTCCTTTCCAGAGAAGAGAGATCCCTCTAGTGGTTCAAATGAGCTTCTGTTCTTCAGTAATGAAAAAAGGTAATGTTTATTTTTGCAATTTTTCTCTAAGGGCTATGAGAGTTGATCTGGGAAGAAAGGGTAATTAATTTGAGTGAGGTACAAAAATAGAACTTGAAATCCTACAGATAATACCTTTTCTTATTTGGGGGCATGAGTGATTACAATTATAAATCATATATTATATGTTATATAATACCAAGGAATTTTGTGGACCTTTATAGGATTTTTTAATCCTTGCTCCTGATTTATCAGCAATTTTTAAATTTTAATTTCTTTTATTGCCCTTTTCCCCCTTTCATTATTTAGCTCATTTCTGCCCTATCCCCATTTCTTTTGAGCATCTAAATTGCTCCTATGAAGCTATCAATCTACTTTTAACATAAAGCATAATCCTAGATGGATGCCTAGGGGGAAAAATTGGGGAAAAAACATTTTGAGGAAAAAGCTAAATTATCATTCTTATGTTTATGTTCAAAGGAAACATTAAGAACTACACGTGCATATTTCCCTTTTGTAACATTTGCCTTAGTAGAATGCAAAATGCATGAGGTCATTTTCCCTCCCTACAACTCAAAATCAAAAAATGAGGGAGCTGAAAATATTTTTTAAAAATCATTTTACTAATGACTGGAGCGAAAGTATAACAAGGAAGGCGTTTGCCTTGCACGTGGCTGACCTAGGTTTGATCCCCAGCATCCGTATGATCCCTCGATCATAGTCAGGCGTAATTACTGAGCAAAGATCCAGGAGTAACCCCTGAGCATCACTGGAAGTGACACAAAATGCCAAAAAAAAATTCATTCTGCATAATCAAAGTCAATTTAAAGAAAAAATACTAGCAAGCAGCAATATGATAAAGATGTCAGGCATCTTCATCATTTTGCTAAATATGGTAAAGATGTCAGGCATCTTTATCATGTTGCTAAATGTGATAAAGAAAGATGTCTGAGATTTAATTGAAAAAATAAGTCTGTTTACATGCCAATAATATTTAAACAATTATTATCGCCTTTCCCATGGCGATGTTTGCTAAACCCACACTATATATCAAAGGTAGCCCACACTAACTTTTAATTACAGAGTAAAGATATTTTTTGGGTCATACAGTTCATTGTGAGCCAAGGGGAACTAATATGAATCTATCATAGATGCTTAATATGGTTCATTAAATAAATTAGGGATAGTGAAACAAGTAGCCTTATTATAAAATCCTAATTCTTTTTACAAAGACTCCATTCATTTAATTTTCTTCAAGAGTCAGGTGTTAGAATCCTTTGATTTCATTATCATCTTTTTTTCAAAAGCTTCCCCGGGAAGCTCTTGAACAACCACACATTAGATATTTGCTAAACCCACCTTAAAAGGGTCACTTGGTTAAACCTGAGTCTGCAGTTCTGTCCCTGCAACTTAGATCTTGGACAACACTAGGAAAGTGAATCTATAACCGCAGAACTGGGATTAATTTCTGAAGTAAATCTGCCAAATAGAAAGAAAAATCTACTATATTTGTGGACCTCAATATAAGCATTAAGCTGCTTCAAATATCCCAGAGATAAAGGGACCAAGCATTGCTCATGCAAATTATCACTTATCTAAAAGCTACAGTGGTTACAGGGCATTGTTGAGATGTTGCAGCAATAAATCTTTTTTTGCGAGTTAATGTGCTGAAACATATATTGTCCTTCAATATAAGTAATCAGCGTCAGTGGTGTTTTTTGTTCCACTTCAAACTGCTGGTAACTGCAAAATTTAGAGAACCAAATGTTTCAATGTCACAGTATATTATGTGTTTCAAAAATTCCCACTTCTCTCTCTTTAGTTCATCTTGAACAAATAAAAAGTCAGGCAGCCAGTAAATGAAAGAGCTAAACACAAAACCAAAGAAATAAACGGATCAATTCACAAACCATGTAATTGTAATTACATTAGCTGAAGAATAAATATGACACAGGCATTACTACTTGATATTTTTCTTCATTGAATCTTCTATATTTCAGCTACATTATAAATTATTCCTATAGTCTCCTTACATAAGCTTTTCTAGAGCATAGTAATGTAGGTTTATCCCTCTGATTTTAGCTCTCAAACAAAACACATCTTATGATAAATTTTACTGCCCCAAAAATTCACAGGGGAAGCTCTTGAAGATGATAATGAAATCAATGGTTTCTAACACCTAAAGCTCTTGAAGAAAATTAAAAATGAAATGAATGGATTCTTTGTAAAAGAATTGGAATTTTTAACGAGGCGGCTTGTTTCATTATGCCTAATTTACTTAATGAACAATATTAAGCATCTATGATAGATTCTTATTAGTTCCTCTTGGCTCACAATGAACTGTATTACCCAGCAATATCTTTACTCTGTAATTCAAAGTTAGTGTGGGCTAAAAATGACATTTGAATATGACATGAAAGATGGAAATGAAATAGCAATATTTTATTTAAAGTTTCTATTCATTTTTTCATTGGTGTAACATTGGTTTTAATCATTGCAAATGCTTCAAGAGTATTTTTTTCAAACCTCTTCCAAAGCAGGTTGTCACCAACTCCAGCACCAAAGAAAGCTCTGAAGTTCCTCTTCCTCCGTGGCTACCTGGATGTCCCCCTGTTCCCTCAACTTCTGGCAATCATATTTCTTTGTTCTGAATTCAGGGTTGGTTCGGGGTTATTTAGTTGTTCCCTTGTTCATTTCTTTATATTCCACATAGACATTAATTTGTTTTTTGTCTTTCTCATTTAAATGCACTTTTAAACTGTTATTACAAGTACCATGATTTACACAGTTCCTCTTAGTTGGGTTTTAGATATACTATATCCCAGCACCAATCCTGCCAAAAGTGTTCTCTTCCCTCCACCAGGGTTCACAGGTTCCATCCCACCTGTCCACCCTCCAACTCCTGCCCAACATCTTAACAGACACATTTTTAAGTTTGATTGTTATGTTTGGCTCTCTTGTTTTCAGTATTGTTGAATCTGTGCTTTGAATGCTTAGCTATACTGCTCCTTGATACTGTCAGTGTGCTTGGGTTCCCTTAACCCCTGCAGCCCATTGCTTCCCATCTATGTCATCTTCCCTCCTCGTTTCCTTTCCTTCTCTGCCCTTCCTCCCATACTCCTGGACCAAGGGTGATGGAGGCATCCCCCTTTCAAATGCTGAAGTCCCTCATCCATTTGTACAGTGCGCCACATGTAAGTAAGATCATCTTGTGTTTGTCCTTCTTCTGAAGTACTTCATCTAACATGGTGTCTGGGAGTGCTGCTGGGGTCCCTGACAGTGCCGGGAAACGAGTCCCCTTCTACCTCTGAAGCCGGGCGGGAAATGGATGAAGACTCAGGAATTCGATGCAGTTTTAAAAGGGCTTTACAATCACAGGTTACAATATACAATCCAAGAGCAGGGAAAACCTCCGGACTCTGGGTTCCCAGCTACGCCCCAGCCAGGTGTAGGCCAAGATGGCTGCCACTACGTGTTGAGGCCCAACAGAGAATGGAGAGGATGGAGAAGCAAAACACCAAGGGAAGCCGAAATGGCAAAAGGGGAAAAAGGGGGAGAGAGTTTCTTTTTTCTTGCAGCTTATTTTATAGCTAGAAATCCTCCCAAACTCCCCAGCCCAGCCCATTCTGGGCTGGACTATTTAGAGATGAAAACAGGAAAATAGCTCTGTAGAAATGTAGCAACTTCCAGGAGGCCTTCTGGCTGTTTACAAGGACCCAGAGCTAATTCAAAGCCTCCTAGCAGAGCTGGGAGAAGCTATAAGCTAAATGTAACTTCCCCTGGCAGGAAGGATCAAATGCCCTCAGGTAATTTCTCCCAGCACCTCACCTAATGTCTTGAGCCAAGATCTGCCTGGAATTGCCTTTTATAGGATAGAGAAGGGGGTTTCTGAGATAGCATGTCTCTGTACCAAAGACTAATACTAGTGCCAGTTAAATATTTCTCCAAGCCTTCACAAGAGTCTCGTCTACTTCACGGTAGTTTTGTATTTTAGTTGTCTTTGAGTTATCAGGGAGCCATGCTTGCTTGCTTGGAGGCAAACAGCATTTCTCTTTGGTCTAATTACTTAGAGAGCCAACGTGGCCAGGCAATTATGCTGGTATGATCTAGCTAGTCCCACGATGCTTGTGGTAGCATGAGAGAATATTTATACCAGCCAGTACGGAATACATGGTCAGATAAGACTGCCACATTCAGACTACCCCCTATATATGAAGTGACCTGCAGGAGGCAATCCAGGACAGATGCAGAGGCCTAGGCTTTTAGGTGTCCTGCAACAACATGGTGCTTTCCAATTCAATTCATGTTGCAGTGAATTGCATTATTTCATTTTCCCTTAAAGCTGTGTAGTATATTCCATTGCGTTTACATACCGCATCTTCTTGAACCACGTTGTCTGCCTTTGGACACCTAGACCCATTCCATGTCTTAGCTATTATACTAAGTGCTGCAATAAATCATGGTGACTATGTGTATTTTTAATGAATTATTTATTTGAATGAATTACTTATTTTTGAATGAATTACTTATTATACTCTACCTTCTTCCATGTTTTAACAAAATTCAATGTTCATTTTTCTCATAGCTTAGTATGCTTTTACTGTATAGAACCATATCATTATCCATTCATCTGTCACTGGGAATTTTGGTTATTTCCTTAACCTGTCTTCTTCAAATACCACATTGAATATAGAGTGAGAATAACATACTAAGCTGTTCTTCAGATATGTACCTAAAAATTGAAATGTGTGGTAAATATATTTCAGTATCTAGAGTACATCTCCACACAGACTTCTGAAAGGATTATACCCATTTGCATTCTGACCAACAATCCACAAAGATTTATTTTTCTCCACACCCCTTCCATCACTTATTTCTGGTTTTTGTGATAGTGACCAGAATTTTTAAACATTTTCCAACAATGACCATCTTCTGACATTTTTCCTTCCTAAACCTCCCCCTATTGTCCTCATTTCCCCCAGTCTTACTGCCATTACCCCCACCCATTTAAGCAAATTTTACTTTTAATATTCTAGAGGGTGTATGACCTTTGAGAAATGCTGAGATAGGCTATTTTCATAGGCGTGAGGTATGACTTGCATTTATCTAATAAAAAATTATGATGAGTAATCTTTCCAGTTTCTGTTGGCCCTCTATATGTCTTATTTGCCAAAGTGTCTATTCCTCTCCTGAAAATTGTTTATGGTATTATGAGCAATTATTGTTGAGCTATAGGAATCATTTCTATTGCTCAAATATAAACCCTTATGGATTATAGGATGTGCAAATATTTTCTCTGTATTATATAAGAAGTCTTTTTTATTTTATTGATATTTTAGTTTACTTTGAGGAAACTTTTATATTTGGTTTCATCCTAGTTGTTTAGTTGTTCTTTCCTGTTTCTAGAGTTGAGACCCCAAAACCAATACAGCACAGTATTTGCCACTATGTTTTTCTCTTTGTATTTTATAGCTTCAAGTATACATGCTAGTTCTTAAATAGATTTTGAATTGTATTTTTTGTATATGATATGAGATAATAGTATATTTTCTTCACCTTTCAGAAGTTTGTAATCAGTTTTCCCAGAAATGTACTGATATTTTTCTTTCTCCTTTGTGTGTTCTGGGTTCTTTTGTCATAGATTTTGCACCTGTGTATGTGTGAACTGATTTGTGGGTACTCCATTCTGTTCAATTCTATTGATCCTTGCTTTTAAGACATAGAAAGATGGGCAGAGATGCTCCCAGTCCTGCCCCCAGTAGACTAACACTGAGGCACATCAGAGTGGAGCCCAGGCCTGTCCCAACAGAGCCTAGCAACTGAAAAAATCTCCACACTCCACAATCACTGCCATGTTCAAGGTTGGACTCCACTGCTGTAACAAGCCCCACCTAGGAATTAATCCGTTGAAAAACTCAGGTGTCCAGGTTTTGTGACTAAATCTCCAGGCCTTCACAGAGTCAGGGATGGGCTCCCTCCTCCCATCTCCCTGTTATTCAGGAAGGGCAGGTGATTGAGTACATGCCCCTAAGGCACCACCCAAATATAAATTTCACTACAATGTTATCACCCAGTTACAATCTGTGAACTTCCTGGAGTGACATCTCAAATTCTAGTATATATGGTCACCAGGCTTATCTTGTAAAAATGTATCAGTAATTTCTTACACAAAAGGCTTAGAGGCCCAATGGCTCCATGGTGAGATTGAAAGATCCTCATTACCTTTCTTCTAAGAAAACATTTTCTGACCATTTTTAGCAAGCTAACAATAAAATAAATTATTGAGGTTCTGCTTAGGGGCAGGCTTACTTAGTGGTTGAGAAAATTGGAAATAATTGTTGTTGGAATTTGCAGTGGCAGTGGATTTGGAATTGAATATTGACTATTTGTAAGAAATTAGCATGAACAATTTTGTTAAATTGAGTAGAAGCCCTCTAAGTTTAATTAGTTCAATATAAGAAAGTGACAACACAGACAGTCCATTTTTTTATGTAACAGCTCTATAGAAATGTCGTGACTTTAGCAATATCATTTCTAAGACATGCATTGTAATAATCAATATAATTAGTGCCTGCTTAGGGAAAGGTGATGAAGAGTGGGTGGGAAAAGAGGGTCCTTGGTGGAAGTAAGGACACACTGGTGGTGAGACTTGGTGTCGAAATATTGAGTACCAACACAACTGAACTATGAACAACTTTGTGAATAAAGGTGGTTAAATAAAGTTTTTAATGGAAAGATTTGTTTAATTCATTACTTGACAATATTTCAACTCCTGTGCACTGTGCCTAAAGGCAAGCACAGCTTATTGATGCGGGCAAACCCCAGGGTTCCAATTCTCTTGCTTCCCTCAGGTTCCCTTTTTACCTTCATCAGCTCCTGGGCTAGGTTTATAGTTCTCTGACAAACGAGTTCAGTCTCTAGAATATATCAAATACAACACTGAAATTTGACATTAAAATTTGATAGATGTTAAAACTTCTAGTCCATTATTGTAAGTTCAGGTTTTGTCAGGGAGCTGCTGGGGTCCCCAACAGTATCAGGGCAGAAGTTCTCTTCTACCTCTGAGGCCGGGGTGAAAGCTCACAAGTTCCAAAAAAGGCTTTTAATAGTACAAAAGCTCTACCACCGCAATTCAACATAATGAAAGAACTCTTGCTCTGGTCAGAACTTAGACCATACAAAAGAGCCCAAGTCTCCCACCAAAGAGGGTCCTAGCAGAAAGGAGTCCTTCCCAAAAGAAGGGACAAGTGCCTCGCCAGTCCCCTTTATATACACCAAAGTAATCCTAACTGTAGACAGGGAGGGTCCTATCAACAAAGAACCCAAAACAGCATCTAGATAGTAGAAGAGGGTAGAAGGGTGGTGTCACACCCTATTATAGGCATAAACAAAGGAATATGTCAAAGACTAATCCCTTCTTCAGAGATGATCTCTTATGTAAAACACTGGAGAGAGAGGGCTTATAAAGTAATACTCTTTAATTTCATGGGCTTCATGTAATCTAGATAGTACCCACAAAGTCCTTCTTATTTATTATCAGCACCAGGGTGATTCTGAGTATCTTGTTCTCCATATACTGAAAAGGTCATGCTCGCCTGCTTGAGGGAAAACTAGTATGATACTTCCTATAATCGTAAACAATAGTCTCAATGTAGCCAGGGTGGCAGTCTCCTGGTAAATTCTAACTCTCCCATGCTGGGTGCAGTGGGTATAAAGAGAGCTGTACTCAATCTAGATAACATAGAACTTTTAGAAGATGTATAATATGTCAGAAGATACTCATTCAGAGTCAAGGTGACATCTGTAACTGCCACACCCTCTATCAGTGTTTACATAGAAGAAAGATCTTATTAGAATGAACCTTGGCTAGGCTGGTACAGCCTTTCTGGAAAACAATATGGACATTCCTCCAAAGACTAGAAATTGAACTCCCATTTGACCCAGCCATACCACTCCTGGGAATATACTCTGGGAAGCCAAAAAATACGCAGCAGAAACACCATCCCTACTTTTTTGTTCATAGCAGCATTATTCACAATAGCCAGAATCTGGAAACAACCAGAGTGCATGAGAATTAATGACTGGATAAAGAAGCTTTGGTACATCAACACAATGGAATACTATGCAGCTGTTAGGAAAAATGAAGTTATAAAATTTGCATATAAATGGATGGACATGGAGAAGATTATGTTAAGTGAAATTAGCCAGAAGGAGAGAGACAGACACAGAATGACTGCATTTATTTGCATAATATAAATATATATGTAAATATTATGATATCAATATCCAAGGTCAAGTAAAACATGTATCAGGAGGTCTTGTCAAAGGTGGAAATTATCACAAACGTGTGGGAGTCAGAGGCTAGGTAAGACAGAAAATGGAACAGTGTGCTAACAATTGTAAAAAGTATTAATGCCAAGCTAGAACTGAGCATTAAATAGAGGCAAAATGATACACATGACAGCCCCTTTAATGTATGTTCTGTAATCCATAGTCTGGAAGGAAAGGAAAAGAGAAAAAGAGAGAAAGGGAAAGAAATAAAGAACCTGCCATGGAGGCGGGCTGAGGGAGGGGGAAGGAAACGGGGACGTTGGTTGTGGAAATGGGTACTGGTGGATGGATGGGTGCTGGAACACTGTATGACCAAAACCCAAATATGAACTTTGTAATTGTATATCTCACGGTGGTATAATAAAATGCTTAAAAAAAAAGAATGAACCTTGGCTTAAGAACATGTAAATAGATTAAGCTGTGAGCAAAACTCCTAAGCTAGCCAAGCTGTCATCCAACAAGGTTTTCTTCCCTTCACTACTTTTACCATTCTGTATTTTGTATCAGGTTCCTGCTTTCTTAAAACAGGTTTCAGAACCAGACACAAAGGCCATGTATTTTAATAGACTATTTAAGCAGTGCCCACAACTCCATATGGTCATTCCTTAAGATAAACTCATTATTACACATCACTTTTGGTAATACTCTTTCTCTGATTAAGTCCTGACAGAGAGTTTACATAGCAAGCAATTTCTATAACTGGTATTATAAATAAAAACGTGCAAGTCAACCTTGGAGAGATAGTACAGAGATTAAGGAAAATGCATTACGCCGTAGCTGACTCCAGTTCAATCTCTGACACTACATGACCCCCACATCATGAAGACCTTCATGTGTTCCTGGGTAAGACTGTGAAGTGTCCCAGATAGAGGCAGGGTTGCACTGCAGAGTTGGAACAGCACTGTCTCCTCTGGTCCTCTCATCGTTGGCCAAGCATCTCTAGAAGTATCTCTCAAGCACCCTGACTACTATTGGAAGTCCCTGTGCATGCGTTCAAACACACACACACACACACACACACACACACACACACACACACACAAGGTAAGTCAATATAGTGAAGAAGAACATTTATTTTTTAGGAATGCCATAGCCATACTGATTTAAGCAACATAAATTATATTTATTTTCTCTATGTCTACATATTTCTTGAGTATCTTCTGACTTAAAAACAATCCCAGACCTCTGATATTAGGACACCGCTATTACAGCCCAATTTAATCTTAATTACCTCTTTGAATCTATTCTCAAATAAATCACACTGAGTGGTCAAGTCTTCAACATATAAATTGAAAAGAACAGGGAATATAATTCAACCCATAACAAATCAAAACAAGCAACTAAGTAGTTATTTATGCTTGTGATAAATTCTAAGACAATTGTGGAATATTGTAGAAATCTGTAAACAGGGTGAGTAACATAGTGTCATACTTCTGAGATTCTTCTTTTGAGGATAGGATGATTATACAATCTATCATTCAAACTATGACGCTGTTAGATTAAAAGAATGCATTAAGAGTGATTAACACACATTAATTGACCTTCATAAGACAGAACTTTTCACTATTCCTGGGAAACATAGGTATCCTGTTCAGAGAAGACCTGACAGAAAAATGTAATATCCAAGGTAATAGCTGAAGGAGTAATTGAGTTAATGTAGACATAGATGAAATGGCAGTGAGTCTACTCTTGCTGACGAGGCAAAAAGAACAGTCAGAAAAACAATAAGCTGTAAAGACTGATATATTTGGAGATCTAGAAGATACCCCATGTGGTTGACATTTAGCAAGGTCAGGGGGGCAGACAAGAGGTGAAGAAAGCAGGAATAGGAGGAATAAAGGTCTCTTTGAGGAGTTTAGACTTGGTTTTGCTGACAGGTGTGACTCCATTGCAAATCTCAATCATGGATGTCATGTGATTTGATTTATGTTTCAAAAAATTTCTCAAAAAATTAGATCAAGACAGCAGAGTCCCTCAGTCACTGGCTCTTTTCACTTAGATACAAAAGGATATTGTTTTGAAGTTCAGACAAGTGAAAACCTGGGGAAAGATTAATAAATTCCATCTAAAAATCAGAAATATGAAGGATTTACAGAAAGACAGAACCCAGTTAAGATCAATGTAGATAAAGGAACCACCCACAACAGCTGGAAGATAAATTAAGGAGACAATTTCAAAAGGCTCTCACTCACAAAAAGAGTGGACAGGTTGAGCTTTAATAATGATAACAGTTTAAATATATTAAAGCTTTAATACATTAAAGAACATCAAAATCTATGTCTATAGCATATAGTCTATAAGTCTATAATGCAACTATCATAAAAATATAACTAACTGGTTGCAATTTAAATGTACTTGAATTATTTAAAAACTATGAAAGAAATAAAACTTTTTGTCTTTTTTATATTAAACTATTCCTGTGTGTAGCAATATTAAATGACAGGAAGTTTCTCTCTATAGAAAATACAAAGCTAATATGAGGAAGTAATGATTTAATTACTACATCCACATTTGAGTTCATGTTCATATTGATAATGATTACATAATTACTGTTAAAATACAGTGGAATTTGTATTCCTCCTTACAGGAGAACATAACATAATCTGTCTATTAATTTGCTTTAAAACAAATTTGAATTTGTATATAGTCAAACTTCTGATCAAATCTCCATAATAATTACTGATGTATGGGAAATTTAGAATAACACTTCCGTAATCAAATCAGAGTGCATTTAATAATAAACTGAGATTGGGAATATATCTCAGTAATAGAACACACATTTGCATGTATGAAGTCCATATTTCATTCCCATTATCCATCTCCAAAAAAATGGAAAAAGACTCTAGGTTAAAAGAGTGTTCAGGAATACATATACCGATCACAACATATGCACATTTTTAATGGCAAAACAAAACTGTGACATTTATACCACAAATTTAAATGCTAGTCAAATAGTAGGTAATGAATCTTTTGATATTTGAGGGATATATGAAGAAATATCCCTAGGGAGTCACTGCAAACAAACAAATCTCTTGAGAACTAGGTTCTTACACAAGGTATATAAATATGGAAGTTGGCATTCTCTATGCATCTTTGAAAATTGATGAGATGGTAAGCTGTGTGTAAAATATAATTTCTCACCTTTAGCACCATTGAGATTTTGTAACATTTGCCATGTCTTTGTTATGGCAAGTTATTGAGCTGCATTTCTGATCAACACCCAAATAGATGCAAGCAATGTCCACCTATCCCCAATTATAATTTTTTAAAAATCTCCATATCTATTCAATATCTATAGTCTTGCCCCTAGTTGAGGACCACTGGTTACCATCACTAGCTGTGACCATTTCCCAAAGTCTTAGTTTTTTTACCTATAAAATAAAAATGTTATATAATGTCGGGAAGGCCACCGGGGTCCCCGACAGTGTCAGGACAGAGGTTGTCTTCTACCTCCGAGGACGCCGGGAGAACAGATGAAAACTCACGAGTCCGGTTTAGTTCCAAAAAGGCTTTTAATAGTACAAAAGCTCTTCCACAGCACTCCAATATAATGAACAAGCTTTAACTCTGGTCCGAACTTAGACCATACAAAAGAGCCTAAGTCTCCCACCAAAGAGAGAGGATCTCACCTGAGCTGAGTCCTACCCAGAAGGAGCAAAAAGGCCAAAGAGCAAAAAGCCAAAAGCCAAAAGCCGCAAGGCTAAGGAGCCAAAAGCCACAGGAGCCAAAAAGCCGAAAGCTAAAAGGCCCAAAACCCATACATGAACTTTGTAATTATGTATCTTGTAATTGTATATCTCACAGTGGTATAATAAAATACTTTTAAAAATATCTGCTTTACACTATTCACAATAGCCAGAACCTGGAAACAACCAGTATGCCCAAGAACTGATGACTGGATAAAGAAACTGTGGTACATCTACACAATGGAATACTATGCAGCTGTCAGAAAAAAATGAAGTTATGAAATTTGCCTATAAATGGATGGACATGGAAAGGATCATGTTGAATGAAATTAGTCAGAAGGAAAGAGAGAGACATAGAATGACTGCATTTATTTGCATGACATAAATATACCAGGTGATCTTACCAAAAGTGGAAATTGCCACAAACGTGTGGGAGTCAGAGGTTAGGTAAGATAGAGAAGGGAACATGTGTGAATAAATGTCAAAAGGGCTGATACCAACATAGAACTGAGCATTAAATACAGGCAAAAAATGCACATGATGGCATAATGCACATGATGAGATAAAAAAACCTGCCATTTAGGCAGGACATGGGAGGGGGAGGGAATTGGGGACATGGGTGGTGGGTGATGGGCACTGGTGGAAGGCGGGGTGCTGGAACACTGTGTGACCGAAACCTCCAAGCGTGAGCAACGTTGTAATTGTATATCTCACCGTGGTATAATAAAATGTTAAAAAGAAGACCAGAGGAAATGGAGACATATTCCCTGCTCATGGATCGGAAGGATTAACATTATCAAAATGGTAATACTCCCTAGAGCTTTATACAGATTCAATGCGGTCCCTATAAAGATACCCATGATGTTCTTCAAAGAAATTGAACAAACACTCCTGAAATTTGTATGGAATAATAAAACTCCACGAATAGCTAAAGCAATCCTTGGGAAAAAGAAGATGGGAGGTATCACTTTCCCCAACCTCAAGCTCTACTACAGAGCAGTTGTAATTAAGACAGTGTGGTATTGGTATAGAGACAGACCTGTAGACCTATGGAATAGAACTGAGTATCCTGAAACACATTCTCAAATATACAACCACTTAATCTTCGATAAAGGAGCAAAAAATATTAAGTGGAGCAAAGAAAGCCTCTTCAACAAATGGTGCTGGGAAAACTGGGCAGCTACATGTAAAAAAATGAACTTAGACCTCCTTCTAACGCCATGCACAAAAGTCAGATCAAAATGGATTCTAGATCTCAACATCAGACATGAATCTATAAGGTACATCGAAGAAAACATAGGAAAAACGCTCTACGACATCGAAACGAAAAGTATCTTTAAAGATGACACACCACTGACCAAGCAAATGGAAGCAAAGATAAACAAATGGGATTATATAAAACTAAAAAGCTTCTGCACCTCAAAAGAAACGGTGACCAAGATACAAAGACAATCCACAGAGTGGGAAAGGATATTCACCCAATACCCATCTGACAAGGGGTTAATATCCAGGATATATCAGGCACTGATAGCACTCCACAAGAAGAAAACAGCCAACCCCATCAAAAAATGGGGAGAAGAAATGAACAGAAGCTTCCAAAAAGAAGAAATTCGAATGGCCAAAAGGCATATGAAAAAGTGTTCTTCATCTTTAATCATCAGGGAGATGCAAATCAAAACAACAATGAGGTACCATCTCACACCACAGAGACTGGCACACATACAAAACAGCAAGAACAACCAGTGCTGGCGTGGATGTGGGGAAAAAGGGACTCTGATCCACTGTTGGTGGGAGTGCCGACTGGTCCAGCCCTTTTGGAAAACAATATGGGCATTCCTCCGAAAACTAGATATTGAGCTCCCATTTGATCCAGCAATAGCACTCCTGGGAATATACCCGATAGACCGAAAAACACATAGCAGAAACACTATCTGTACTTCTTTATTCATCTCTGCGCTATTCACTATAGCTAGAATCTGGAAACAACCTAAATGCCCTAGAACAGAGGACTGGCTAAAGAAACTGTGGTACATCTACACTATGGAATACTATGCGGCTGTCAGAAAAGATGAAATTATGAAATTTACCTGCAAATGGATGGACATGGAGACTATCATGCTGAGTGAAATTAGTCAGAAGGAAAAGGACAGATATAGAATGACTGCATTCATTAATACGACATAAATAGATACCAGTGTTTTACTAAATGTGGGAAATGGTAATGGCAGATTAAAACTCACCATTGAATATACACAAAGAGACTTAAGTGATAAACTCTAAATACCTGCAGGGCTAGCCACAATGTGTAAAATAAGAGAGAGAGATGCAGAGACAGAGAGAGAGAGACAGAGAGAGAAAGAGAGAGAAACTGGGGTACCTGCTATTAAGGCAGCATCGGGGTGGGCAGGAGGGGTGGGGTACATTGGTGGTGGAAATGGGGGGCACTGGTGGAGGGATGGGTATTGGTATACTGTATTACCAAGAACCAATTATGAACAACTTTGTAATTGTATGTTTCACTGTGGTATAATAAAAAATCAAAAAAAAAAGAAAAAAAATCTGCTTTATATTTTCCTAAATAATAATAATAATAATAATGAGAGACTCACAGACATGGGGCAGAGCTGCTACTGGATCTCCCTGTGACCAGCCACTCACGAGGCGCCGAGAGGGATGGTGGGTTCTAGCCCTGGCCCACCACCCCAGCAGAGCCTCACAACAAGCCAGACGACCCCCACTCCATGAGGGCCTCCATTTTCCACACCGGACTTCTCTCTCTTCAGAACTCCACCCAGCAAACCAGCCTATCACAGCCCAGCAATCGGCTGCACGGTTCATCAATAAATGCTGGACTTAGAGCTGCCTACAAGAATATCCTACCTGCACGGCAGAGCCTGGCAAGCTACCCATGTTGTATTTGATATGCCAAATACCAGTAGCAATTGTAGACCTCATTCCAGAATGGATTAAGGCTCTTCATGTTCCTAGAGCAAGCAGATGCCCTTGGGCTCTACTAGCATGAGACAGGACATATGGAGATGTTACTGGGGCCCGCTTGAGCAAATCGATGATGAACGGGAAGACAGTGATACAGTGAACAATAATAATAATAATAATAATAATAATAATAATAATAATAAGTGATAAAATAGAAACTTTAATGAAAAATCTTTATTTGACTCCCTGAAGAGGATGGATTTCTTTTTTTCCTATTAGTTTTCTTTTATTTTATTATACCACTGTGAGATATACAATTACAAAGCTGATCATGATTGAGCGTCAGTCATACAGTGTTCCAGCACCCATCCCTCCACCAGTGCCCATTTCCCACCACCAATGTCCCCAGATTTCACCCCCCCCCCCCCAGCATGCCTCTATGGCAGGCACTTTCCCTTCTCTTTTTTTTATTTTTTTAAACAGTTTGTTATACCACAGTGAGATATACAGCTACAATGTTGTTCATGTTTGGAGGTTTCAGTCACATAGTGTTCCAGCACCCCGCCCTCCACCAGTGCCCATTTCCCACCACCAATGTCCCCACCTCGCTCCCCATCCCATAGCCTGTCTAAATGGCAGATTCTTTATCTCTTTTCTTTCTCCCTCTCTCTCTTTTCCTTCTCTTACACATTGTGGGTTGCACTACATACACTTAGAAGCCATCATGTGCATTTTTTTGCCTGTATTTAATGCTCAGTTCTATGTTGGTATCAGCCCTTTTGACATTTATTCACACATGTTCCCTTCTCTATCTTACCTAACCTCTGACTCCCACACGTTTGTGGTAATTTCCACTTTTGGTAAGATCACCTGGTATATTTATGTCATGCAAATAAATGCAGTCATTCTATGTCTCTCTCTTTCCTTCTGACTAATTTCACTCAAGATGATCCTTTCCATGGCCATCCATTTATAGGCAAATTTCATAACTTCATTTTTCCTGACAGCTGCATAGTATTCCATTGTGTAGATGTACCACAGTTTCTTTATCCAGTCATCAGTTCTCGGGCATACTGGTTGTTTCCAGGTTCTAGCTATTGTGAATAGTGCTGCTATGAAAATAAAAGTGCAGATTGTGTTTCCTCTGTGTGTTTTTGGCTTCCCAGGGTATATTCCCAGGAGTGGTATGGCTGGGTCAAAAGGGAGTTCAATCTCTAGTCTTTGGAGGAATGTCCATATCATTTTCCAGAAAGGTTGTACAAGTCGACATTCCCACCACCAATGTATGAGAGTCCCCTTTTCCCTGCATCCACGCCAGCACTTGTTGCTTTTACCCTTTTGAATATGGGCCAGTCTCTGTGGTGTGAGGTGATATCTCATTGTTGTTTTGATTTGCATCTCTCTGATGATTAGTGATGATGAGCATTTTTTTCATAAGGAGCATGGATTTCTAACCATTATCAAGAGTGACTGTTGACCACAGAGATGGGAGTAGATCTCCAAACACCACATAATATAGCTCCCTCCCAAATATCCTCCTATATAACTCATGATTTAATTAAAAATAAGTGTCTGAATAAACATGCCTAAATATAAACTCAATGACAAGTTCATACAATCCATATTGGCCATGGTAATGTAATAAACATTTTAGAATACAATAATGGTGAACATCTTTGTCCCTTTTGAATTAAAAAAATCTTTAAAGAAAAAACTGAATATTGGATGATACTAAAACTATTATCAGAAATAAGACATTCATAAACAGTTATGTATACAAACACCTTGTATTCAATAGTGAAAAAATTTCAGAAAATAAAATAAAATAAAACGAACACAATCATTTTACAGAAGAAAATAATTAAATGGGCAGTACAATGTGGAAAATACCAACTTTTCTTGTCATCAAAGAGATAAAAGTTAAAGCTATGATGTGAGATTTTTTTTTTGTTCCAGAATGTCTAAAACAAATCCCCAATTCCTCTTGTCGTACCCACCTGGAATTTAATCTTCCTCCTTTATAATTCCTTATCTAAAATTGTGCTCTGTCTCTCCCACATTAATTTTTTTTAATGTGGTGTTCAATCATGGACTGGATATTATTACCTCCCTATGCTAAATCTTATTTATTTCAGAAAATTATCTTACAAATTTGCAGTTAATAAATATTTCGTCTCTTAATGACCTAATGAGCCAATGAAGAGATGGAGATAAAAACACTTACTAGTAATGGACAGACATCTCTATACTTTCACAGTTCAAGGGAATATGCTTACATAGATTCTGTGCCACATTCAAGACCTCATTTCATTCCAGTGTTCTACCTGTTCTTTCTGGATTGGTAATGTTGAGTTGGAAATGTTACAGTTGTTCAGGGACAAACACACACACACACACACACACAGACACACACACACATTCACTCAACTTGTGCTTCTTGTTCCAGCAGGTAAATAAGAAGGAGCTTCTGGTATTGGGGCCAGAGGGAGGGGCTAAGTGTTAAAGCCAAGACTAATTTAAAGAAGTTGTCAAGTCACCATTCCTGAAGTAACCCAAAGTAATGAAGCACTTACCCGGATACAGAATTTAAGGCACTATCCAGAGAAAGATGGGTCACTCCCCCTCAGAAAAGGAGGTTCTCCAACAAGAGAACATTGTAATAACAGTGAGAAAGATCTTTAAGGGTCGAAGACTCTTGTAGACCACACCCAAGCCATGAAGCCTCCAGTAGGGAAGTTTTTCAAAATCCCAATTATAAAGTCAATATTGTATTCTCTAGTTTGGTTGTGTCTACATATAATATGAGGTTTAAAC
Source organism: Cryptotis parvus (assembly GCA_021461705.1). Taxonomy (NCBI): domain Eukaryota; kingdom Metazoa; phylum Chordata; class Mammalia; order Eulipotyphla; family Soricidae; genus Cryptotis; species Cryptotis parvus. Next base: position 105,332 of record JAJIBD010027367.1, read on the forward strand.
ACTATTCTTTCCCCACAGGAGAAGCCTGGGTTTTTGTTCCCTCTCACATTCTCTCTCCCTCTCTCATCCACCCTATCTCGTATCCCCCTTATCTCATTCTCTCACTCTTCCTCTTTCCCACCACCGTTTCTCTAAACAAAACTATTTTACTTCACTAATTCTCACATCCTGAAATTTTTTCTGCAAAGAAGGTCTATAAATCTTGATAAGTCACATAGAGTTTAGGACTGATTTATCTTCTCCTAGAGGACAATTACCCCCTGGAGCTTGAGTCTTAAGCTACCCCCCAAAACTCAGGTGGTGGGGATCAGTTTCCAAGCCACAAAGAGGTAGTGGGCTTCAAACACAGCCTAATGACAACCCAGTGAGACTGATACTGTGTGGATATTTGGTGATAATTGTGGGGTGTTTTCTTTAGCATGCCATGTCCAGGAGGGCTCAAGGGTCACACTTCTGGTAATGTTCAAGGTTTACTTATAGTGCTACACTCAGGCTCTACTCCTGCATTCGTGCTCAGGAGACAATATACAGTGCCAAGAATTGAACCAAAGTTGACCCCATGCAAAACAAGCTTCTTAAGCTCTGAACTGTCTCTTGAGTCGCTGCACCCCACCCTGCTTATTATCACTTCACTTGTATCACTTGTCTTCCAGTTGATCATCAATTTCCTCGAGTAGGCACCAGTAACATCTCCATATGACCTGTCTCATGCTAGTAGAGCCCAAGGGCATCTGCTTGCTCCAGGAACATAAAGAGCCTCAAACCATTCCATCAGGTCATGGGAATGAGGTCTATAATTGTTACTGGTATTTAGCATATCAAATATGACATGGGTAGCTTGCCAGGCTCTGGATCTTAAAGATTCCTTAAAAAAGTAACACAGCTAATTTTATTAGCATTTTAATCAATTTCATTAAAATGTGGAGAAATCATTTTACTTGAAAAAATCATCTATAAAACATTCAATTAGCAATGTCTAATAAAGCATGCATTTGAAGAAAAATGACCACATTGGAAAAAGGACAGATATAGAATAACTGCATTCATTTATAGAATATAAATAGATACTCGTGTTTTACTAAGTGTGGGAAATGGTAAACTGCAGACTAAAACTCACCATTGAATATACACAAAGAGACTTAAGTGATAAACTCTAAATATCTGCAGGGCTAGCAACAATGTGTAAAAAGAAGAGGGAGAGATGTAGAGACAGAGACAAAGAGAGAAAGAGAGGAAATGGGGGGCACCTCTACTGAGGAAGCCTTGTGGTGGGTGGGAGGGGGTGGGGTACATTGGTGGTAGAAATGGGACACTGGTGGAGGGATAGGTGCTGGAATACTGTATTACCTACCAAGAACCAATTATGAACATCTTTGTAATTGTATGTCTCACGGTGGTATAATAAAAATTTAAAAAAAAAAGAAAAATGACCACATTATAATATGTTTTAATACTAAAAAAGAGTTTCAAAATAGAAACTAAAATATGAAAATTCTGCAACTAGTCTCAAGTGGAGAGACAATTATGCAATAAAGCGCTGAATATTTAACATTGTGGCAGCTTATAATTAGCCTCTATACTCTACTTAAATGGTTGTTCATAAATTATCTTAAAAATTTTATATCTTTGTTTTCTCTTGCATTACCAAAATTTTAATTGATAGAAAGTTTTAGATTTTAGCTGATCAATCATTTTTATTTTAATTTTGATGTTTCTCTTTCTCTATTCATTCCTTCTCTAATTTATAGCTCAGAGATTTTCAGAAAGTTTCATCTGGTCCTTCTTGTTTTTCCCATTTTCATTAAATTAAGTGGGTGCAATTCAGAAAATCATTTCAGAATTGATGCTCACTGGAAGATCTTATGACTACATTACCTTGCCTCCACATCTTGGTGTCAAGAGCCAAGAGCTTCCTCTGATTCTCTGCACTTCCTCTGCTCTTATAATCCAACCTACAAGCCATAATTCTGGGAAGTGTTCCAAAACCACAACTGTCCTCAAATCCAGCTATGTCCATGCTGCTCAGCCCTTCACTGGTTTTCTCAGGGTCTTCTATTAACCGCCAAAAAAACCACCTCCTCTGTTCCCCTGCCTAATCCAATGTTCTATTTGAATGACTTTCTTGGAAGACAAATAGATCATTTCATCATGCTCATTGGAAAAAGTTAGGACTCCTAAAAATGATTTTCCAAGTCTGTATATCCCAGAGCTACTTTCCAACTGAACCAGAATTTGGCCCTCTTGAACCAGTCTCAGTTATATTCTTCAATGTCATAAAATGAAGAAGGTTTTTAGAAAGTATCCAACTGAAGTAGTACAAGCCGTATATAGAAATCTAGTGTTATCTTAGCATTATAGATAATTTTGGACCAGAGTGCCCTAGAATCGATGACTGGATAAAGAAGCTTTGGTACATCTACACAATGGAATACTATGCAGCTGTTAGGAAAAATGAAGTTATAAAATCTGCCTATAAATGGATGGACATAGAGATTATGTTGAGTGAAATTAGCCAGAAGGAGAGAGACACATACAGAATGAATGCATTTATTTGCATGACATAAATATATATGTACATATTATGATACCAATATCCAAGGTCAAGTGAAACATGACCTTGTATCAGGAGGCCTTGTCAAAGGTGGTAATTATCACAGGCGTGTGGGAGTCAGAGGCTAGGTAAGACAGAAAATGGAACAGTGTGCTAACAATTGTCGAAAGTACTAATACCAACCTAGAACTGAGCATTAAATACAGGCAAAAAGATACAGATTACAACCCTTTAATGTATGTTCTATAATCCATAGTCTGGAAGGGAAGGAAAAGAGAAAGAGAGAGAGAGGGAAAGAAATAAATAACCTGGCATGGAGGTGGGCTGGGGAGAGGGAGGGGACCGGGGACGTTGGTGGTGGGAGATGGGCACTGGTGGAGGGATGGGTGCTGGAACACTGTATTACCAAAACCCAGATATGAACTTTTTAATTGTATATCTTTGTAATTGTATATCTCACAGTGGTATAATGAAATAGTTAAAAACATCTAGTGTTATCGTAGCACTATAGATCATTTTGGAATGGCATTATATTTCCCAAACACTTGTTTCAATCAACTATTTCTGGCCCCTTTAATAACAGCAATACTTTCTACTGTAATCTCTTTCTAAAAAAATGTAAAGCAAATATAAAATTGTATACTATCCCTCTAGGGTTTTTTTTCAAACTGGTCAAGAAAATCAGATTAACATTAGAGAGGTTAGTAAGTCAAAACACAATTTTAATTGTATATATCTGGAGGATCTACATGGATATAGATTCATAAGCCAGGAGAATCTATATGGATATAGATTCATAAGCCAACAAGACAAAAGAAAGATAACATAAACTGGGTTCAGAAATGGCATAAAGTACTGAGGCTTCAGAGAGAAAAAGAGATTAACTTGATAAAGATGATGATCAGAAACTCTGTAACTAGATATTTTCTCTGCCATCTGGATACGTTTATCTGACAGCTTATTTCTGGCAATACTCTTATTTTTTTGAGTAATACACCAATTTTTATGTCAGAGTAGTTAAAGGAGTGACAAAGGTTTCTTGGGACCTTTCAGGACCTCAATTGACCTCAGCTCCAAATAACTCATATGCAAGAGAGAGGCATCTTGGGGAGGTACATTCTGAGCATCTTAAGGAAGACAATCCTTCGGCGTCATCTCACAAATGGAGCAGGAAATTGCATTTGTTTGATCTTCTGATTTCTACCAACACAAAAGGCTCAAAACTGATGCTATCTCAATGATTGAGTCCTTAACGCCAAAGTTACACAGTATGCTGTTGTGTACTTCTGTGACCATTTCAATCCACTCCTGCTTTTGCGTGTCCTCATTTTTACTTGGCGAATATGCTCTTAAAGCAATTATGTAGTCTTCAAATATCATCACATGAAAAAGCAGATTGTAATTTGCCTCTAGCTTTTCTGTCCTTACTGTAACTGCTAATGTTGCTGAGTGAAGGAGAGCTGGAAGGAAGAATGGGAAAGGGTAGGAGAAAGGGAAGAAGGAAGGAAAAGAATGTGCAAAAACTTTTATGGAACAAAGTTTTCCTTAATTCCTTTGCAGTTCCTAATTTTATCTGCTAATAGAAATGAAAAAGACAGTTTAAACAAGTAAAGAGCAAACCATATTTCATAACAAATTTTACTTACAAAAGAGACTTTTGAAGGAAATGAAAACCCAAATGAAAAGAGCTATGTGCTTTTCCAGGCGTTAATTAAAATGAATGGTTATAGAGGGATATGATAAATTGAGGAGTATTAGGCTACTATAATACTAAGCGATCCTGAATGTTACAGAAATTTAATTACATCCGATACTTAAGAGGATGTTTAGGAAGACACATTTGCTTGAATTTTTCTTTTTTACCTGTTTATCTTCAGAGATAGAGTGGTTACTTTCTTCTGGATTGAGTGAGAGCACTTGGCAGCCCTCATGTTAAGGTTTCACGCCCTTTAACAGAGAAAAAGGACGAAACTCCCCATCTAAAAATGTTCAAAATATCAAGATGAAATATATGGGAGTAACGTGTCCTGACCCCCTTAGAAATTTTTTATTCAAACTTCTGAATAGCCTCCCTAGCTGAACTTTCAGTTGAGCAATGAAAAAGTAAAACAAAACCATCAACAACTTAATATCGTTAAGATAAATCCTACAAAGCTGAAAATATGCTATTTCAGTCTCTTTTTCACCCCCCCAAAAAGAGTAAAGTTAATTTAACTATAAGTTTATTTTTCTTGTATAGCTACAAATATTCATAATATAATTACTCCATTAAAATAGTAAACTTGCTTCTCAACATTGGTTTGTAGAGTCTCTTGTCATGATTTAAAAGTCAGTTCTGCAAATTGTAGAACTTAATAACTCAGAACTAAGTGTATTTTGCATAGTAGTATTTTCCAAGAGCCTCAAAATACTAAGCAAAGTGTAAGGATATTGATGATTAGAGTACTATAGTTGAGGGCACGTTAATATTCTTAAAACCTATTATAGTCTATTAATGACCTTCTACCTGTCAAAGATGCAGAGAGCACAACAATAAGAGATATAAAAATCATTTCTTTGATGTTATCCCAGTAGTTAAAAGAAGAGCAATCTAAGAAAATATACTTCCTTTTAGTGCTATTGTTTAGATCAATAATATGCAGAAAATACAATTCCTATACAAATGAAAATTATCTTTTATCCAACCGCAACACAATGAAAATAATGGTGTATAATACCACGTTTGTCAAGGTAGTATTCATTGTTAAAATGTGTTGCTTTTTAAGAAGCTTTGTTTGGCGCCTCCTGCAGTTATTATTATATTTTAGCAATAGCTAAAAGTGATATATTCTAAAGTGAGAAAGAACATTAGGAAATAGCTATATGTCCTTTATGTTTATCTATAAAAAGACATTATATATCCTGCACAGCTGAAATGAGAAAACTGACATGTTCCTTTAAAAACAAATTATATATATGTATATATACGTGTGTACATACATGCATACATACATACACACACACATATATATAAATATATATGATCTGACAGTTCATTTCTCAAATATGTTAGTCTGTTTCCCTTCCCTACTGCATTTTTTGAGGAAGAACAGGAAATTGTGTACCACCCAACTATGGCATTCTACAACGGATTCGGGAGTTAAATTACTTAACAGAAAAAAAAATCAAATTTAATTCAACCTGTATGATGAAACTGCATAGACTGTAGATTCTAAAGACGGCGAGGCGAAATGTGGTTATTAGCCTAAACCAAAGAATGGGATGGGCTTGGTTTCAAGGAGGTGAGTCACATGACAACAACTGGACAAATCATATAACAAATCCAGATGTTCTTCTGTTCCATGTCCATCTTGGCATATGGATAGGTTTATCTGGCAGAAACTTTCTTTAGGGCAATAACCACCATTCTGGATTACACTCCTAACTTCCAGTTTTATCTAAATAGGTAAGACAGTGATAAGAGAACCAAATGAGTCTGCAGAGTAGCTATTTATTGTCCTCAGCTCAAAATGATCTACTGGCTAAGGGATGTATGTTAGAAATGTCAGTTCTGGAGAAGGGGTCAGGGAGGAGAGAAATGTCAGTTCTGTACATTTGGGAGAGGCATATACTTTATTTGGGGGGTTGCAGAGGCACATCCAACAGTGTTCAAGGCTCATTCCTGATTCTGTACTCAGTGATCACTTTTTGAGGGGCTCAGTGGGTCATATGAGGAGCCGGGGATTGAAACCAGGTCAGGTGAGATTCCCTCTACTATCTATTTGGCCCAAAATTTACTTTCTTAACCCATGCCTGCCTTTCAAGATTTAGCTTGTTATTAATTGACCCTAGAAGATGACCAATTGATTTAGACATTCATTAAATATCTAATGAGTCAATCACTATTTGATTAGATGCTTTCAATATTCTGTCCAGTTCAGCCCTTAAATAATCCTTTTGAGCATTACATTTTTATTTCTATTTGGGACAAAAAGAATAAAACCAGGCCTAAGGTGAATATTAGGGTTCACTCCTAGCTCCATACTGAGGAATCACTCCTGGCAGGCTCAGGGGATTATATGGGGCACCAAGGATCAAACCCGGGTCATTCATACCTGGGCAAGGTAAACACACTAACCACTCTACTACTGCTCCAGTATCATTAAATTGGCATTTAGCAAATGCTAGCTGGTAAATTCCAAAGTAGAGACATTGCCTACAATTTTTTTAAATGAAAACCATCTCTCATCTATACTCCTATGTCATCTGAACCAGAGTCCAAAAAAATATTTTCTTAAAGAATGCAATTATTTTTTAAAGTTCATTAGCATTGATTTGTTTGATTTTTGGCATTTGAAACATTGAAATACTATATCCAAAGCGTACCAAAAGAGAGTGGATTCCTTAAGACGATCCAACTCTAGCAGTACTTTAGCTACCATACAATAATAAATCAGAAATGACACTGCTGACCGTAGTGCATTTCATGGTGAGAATGGTAAGGGCTTGGCTGCTATTGCCTTTGCATTAAATTAATGAGACACCGTGGGCTTTTCGGCCAGCAGGAGTTAGAAAGAATCACCAAATCAGTTAAGTGTTTGGATTTCCACCCAGTTTATTCCCTATAATAAACCATTTTCCCATTATTTTCTGTTCTTTTTCTCCCCAAATCAGCAGCAGTTGAAATAAGCTTTTTATTTCAATAAGCTTTAGGTATTTTAAGTTGTTTATTTCCTCTTTTCCTGAACAAAAAAGAAATAAAGTTAAGGAACAGGAAATCCTCAAAACACTAAAAACTGCCCCATGGAGAAATTCTCTTAATTTGTAATTATAAAGTGGATATTATGATCTGCTTGATTTTACTATTAGCCAACTCTTTGGTATATAAAAATTCCAATTAGTTATTAACAGATAAATAAGTGAACAATTGAAATATCTAATCTTATTTTCTTGGGGATGAATGCCAAATTCAAGAAAATACTGAGTTTTACTTTACAACATGCACAGCCATGAACAACTTATTTCATGTCTTAAAGCACTTATCTGGTGAAAGAATGATGGAAGAATAGATTTGACTTTATAATAACTAAATGTTTTCAACATTTCTTAATATGCAGCTACTTTTGAAAATGTGAGACATGAAAATTACTATGCAGCTGATATTGCTGAAAAGATGTATATCTTTTTTTGGCATAGGTCCTATTATGTAAATGGGAATCACAGTCAACGTTATTTTCCTATAGTCAAAAATATAATTTTAGTGCATGAAATTTGTGTATTTATTTTGAAGCATAGACACAGAAAACTTTTTATAGTGTGAATACTAGTATTTTTATTTATTTTATCTGTTGCAGTTTAGGTGCTGAGAGTCTTTTGGTAGGAGTATCAACTTAGAAATACTCAGGAGGTACTGATGCCCCTCCCAATGTATCACAACAACCAATTGCTGCTGCTTGGGTAATGCTACTTCAGCAGTGCTCAGAGCTCCAAAATAGGGAAATCATGTGGTACTGAGAATCACACCAGGGTTGGCCACATATAAGACAAACAGCTTAACTGCTTTACTGGCTCTTTGCCCACATCACTATATCATTTGTTTTCTTGTTGTTCAACAATATGCTCCACCAGGCACCGGTAACGTCTCCATGCTTCCCTGCCACGTGATAGTGTAGACCAAGGTCATCTGCTTGCTCCAGGAACATAAAGAGCCTCAAATCATGTGCTCAGTTCATGAACACTATTGTGTTCAGGTCTATTATCGTTACTGTTTTTGACATATCAAATATGGCACGGGTAGCTTGCCAGGCTCTGCCGAGTGGGCAGGATCCACTTGGTAGTAAGTAGATTCTCAGTTCTTGCATTTACTGATGTATCGCATGGCTGTGAAGCGGCCGTGTACAACAGGGAAATCGGTAACAGCTCTGCCCCATTTATCTGTGTCTCTGGAGTCCGGGAGCAGTCTGTGGGTGAGTCCACCGGGACTCCCAGCTGGGACAGAGGTGGGGGAAGGGACCCCAGCTCCATCTCCATGGAAGCCCGGTGACTTTAGCTGCCCCTTTGACCACATAGAGGCCTCTATTCTTGAGAGCAAAGAGACTGGACGTACAGGTTGTGTATTAGCTCTATAGTTAGATATGAGGGCCCAAGGACGCAGAGCTGTTCCAGCTTCACTGTGCCAAAGAGTATCCCAAGCTCAGGGTCCAAGAATGTAATGCTCCTCAGTCCTAGAGTGGCAGTGATTACCTCAGCAGTTGAGTTCAGGGTGTGAAACCTCTTTAGCTTCCCCTGGGCTTCACATGGATCCAGAATGAATGACTTCATATTATTTCCATTTCTTCCTTATTTAGCATTTGGACGGACTGCCAGCCTGAACCTGTTTCCCATGCTCCAGATTACAGCCTCTCAGCCTTTCTTTCCACCAAATTTTACTGTAGCATGAATCTCTTTAATATCTCCTCTAGTGCAGTCTTTGTTAACCTCTGATATACCTGGGGGGATTTTCACGTTGCCGCTGTGGGTAGACTTCAATGTCATGCCTTTCTAGTTAATTGTTACTTGTGTCTCCTGCATGTAAAGCAAGAAAGGTCTCTGTCACCATTCCAGTGATGTCTCTATCTTTCCTTTTTTTTCCTGTGGAAAGGAGGGTGGGGGGATTAGTTGGGTCACATATGACAGTGCTCAAACCAAACATTATTCCTGGTTCTATGCTCAGGAGTGACCCATATCAGTGCTCCAGGAAACAGATCCTGCACTAGGGATCAAATTAAGGTAGCAAGCACCTACCTATATACAAAGCAAGCACCTACCCCACTATACAATCTCGCTCGTCCTCTCTAACATTCTTTACCTCCATTTTGTTATCACCTCTTTATTCAAAACTGTTCAACTCTTCTTGTCACACTTCATTTGATTTCTTAACTTACATCATTCCATGACAAATATTTTAAACCCAAGGAATAAAGTCCTTCGACTTCACTTCTAAATAGTTCTTGATATCTTATTAAACATTGATTATGCAGTGACTACATTTCTGTATAGAGTACTGATGCATGATATATTTCCTAAGCCCTTAGACTGCCTTATTTCATCAGCTTAATGCTCGTTAACATCTTACCCAAAGAATAAAAGCAGAGTGAAAGCTACTAAAGACTGTAAATAATTTATAGGTTTTTAAATTATAAAAAACCCTGTGATATTAGCATTCATCTTGAAGGACAGGCATCCACCATATTTAGATAACTTTGCCTAACATGAAAAGTAGAATTATCTAAAGTATGCAGGACACTTTTTATAAGACGCTTTTATCCTGACAAATGCATTTTTTTCAAATTTATATTATTAGAGATCCCAAGATTTCAAGACAAACTTGTACTACTCCCTCAACTACTAAAAAGAATGTCCAGATTCAGAGACTTCTCCAGAATCATCTGTCAGAGACCAGTTACCATATTAAGGCAAGCACGTATGACAAAGCAACTTCTTTTATGAGTCACTTTCCCTTAAGTTTCTCTCCTCTCTTTCCTTAAACCAGGTCCATTCACTAGCTCAAAGATAAAAATAATTGGTCAGTTGTATTTACTCTAGAATTCATAGACATTTTGAATGAAGCAATTTGGGTTTATTCTCTCCTATTAATCTATCTGATGTTAATAAAATTGTTCATCCAGTCCCAGGAAAAACCTCAGGGTACACATGTGGCTGTCGGGTAGCGGCATCTAGATGTTCAGTAGCTGTGAGAAAGCTCCAGTTCCAAAGGAATGAAACCAAAATTGAATGTGCGACACTTCTTTGACTTCTTTGTGTGTTTTCATTTTTAAAAAGTCTCCAAAGCAAAGACATTATTGTTTATCATGCGCTTGACTTGTGCTAACTTTCTTTTAAATTTCATTTATTTCTAAGAGCATTTAGAAAACAAGACTGTGTGATCCAAAGAAATGGATGCATAGTCGCACAGTTAGAAAACCACAGAATCAATATTCCAATACTGGTTTTGTGAATCTAAAAATTATGTCTATTTTTCACAGGATAACATAGTTTTTCTTTAAAAATCTGCTCTTAACTAGAAGAAAATATAAATATATGGGACTACATGAAACTGAAGAGCTTCTGCACCTCGAAAGAAACAGTGACCAAGATAGAAAGACAGTCTACAGAATGGGAAAGAATATTCACCCAATACCCATCTGATAAGGGGTTAATATCCAGGATATATCAGGCACTGGTACAAATACATAAGAAAAAAACAGCCAACCCCATTAGAAAATGGGGAGAGGAGATGAACAGAAACTTTGACAAGGAAGAAATCCGAATGGCCAAAAGGCATATGAAAAAAATGCTCATCATCACTAATCATCAGCAGAGATGCAAATCAAAACAACAATAAGATATCACCTCACACCACAGAGAATGGCCCATATCCAAAAGGGTAAAAGCAACAAGTGCTGGCCTGGATGTGGGGAAAAGGGGACTCTCATACACTGTTGGTGGGAATGTCGACTTGTACAACCTTTCTGGAAAACAATATGGACATTCCTCCAAAGACTAGAAATTGAGCTCCCCTTTGACCCAGCCATACCGCTCTTGGGAATATACCCTGGAAAGCCAAAAACACACAGCGGAAACACAATCCGCACTTTTATTTTCATAGCAGCACTATTCACAATAGCCAGAACCTGGAAACAACCAGTATGCCCGAGAAATGATGACTGGATAAAGAAACTGTGGTATATCTACACAATGGAATACTATGCAGCTGTCAGAAAAAATGAAGTTATGAAATTTTGCTATAAATGGATGGACATGGAAAGGATCATCTTGAGTGAAATTAGTCAGAAGGGAAGAGAGAGACATAGAATGACTACATTTATTTGCATGACATAAATATACTAGGTGATCTTACCAAAAGTGGAAATTACCACAAGCGTGTGGGAGTCAGGAGGTTGGTTTAGATAGAGAAGGGAACATGTGTGAATAAATGTCTAAAGTTCTGATGCTAACATAGAACTGAGCATGAAATACAGACAAAAAATGCAAATGATGGCTTCTAAGTGTACGCAGTGCACTTAGAAGTGTACAATGTGTGGGAGAAGGAGGAGAGAGAGAGAGGGAGAGGAGAGGGAGATAAAGAACCTGCCATTTAGGCAGGACGTGGAGGGGGGGAGGGAATTGGGGACATGGGTGGTGGCTGGGGGCACTGGTGGAGGGCGGGTGCTGGAACACTGTGTGACCGAAACCCCCAAGCGTGAACAGCATTGTAATTGTATATCTCACCGTGGTATAATAAAATGTTAAAAAAAAAAAGAAACACTATCAAATAAACCCTTTTGCTCAAAAATAAATAAATAAATAAAGAAATAAATAAATAAATAAATAAATAAAAATCTGCTCTTTGCCTTTTTTTTCAGGGCACTCTCCTTTTTCCTGCTCAAGGTAAAGGCTTTTCTTAAGCTTTCCATCTGACTTTTCTGCTCTGAATTGAGCAATGTTTTCCTTTATTATGAGGGCTGTCATTGATTGTAAACTACAGGGCCAAAGAACTTTGCAAATAGCTTTAATATACTACAGGATTAAGTGTTGTAGTAAGATAAAATTTAAGAGAATTAAAAGTTTTTCTAAGCTAAATTTATTGATTGCATCTACAGAAAATATGAGTTCTGGGCTGGGAATTCACTCAAGTGCTGCATAAAATCGCCAGGCATTGCCTGTCACTCCCCCTGCTGGCCTTTCCACACCTATAATACCCACCTTTTCTGGCACTGGGGCTCACGGACACTATTTAATCTGAGCACTACAAATAAACTTTAAAAGCGTTCGACCCCACAGTACGAATCTTGTAGCCTTGATGCCACTACCAAAAATATCTGAGCCTAAGGGAAGAACATGTATGTTAATTCGTGGTGGAGGGGAGGAGGGAGAGAGCTAGTACAGCAAGGCTGGGCACTTGCCTTGCAAGTGTCCGGCTTGGGTTCAGTGGCCAGCAGCCCACGGGGTTCCAGGAGCCCACTGGGAGTGATCCCTGAGTACAGTCAGGAGTAAGAGCTGAGCGAGGGAGGGGGAGGAGAGGGATCCGGTGGCTCTAACATCAAAACAAACTAAAATCATCTTATATCAAATACAGAACGCCTCATAATATTTTTCCCCTGATCTTCATTCTACTCTGTTATATCTTCATTCTAACTTTTTTTTAAAGGCTAGGTTTTTATTTTTTGTTTTTTGGGGTCACACCCAACAATGCTCAAGAGTTATTCCTGGCTCTGCACTCAGGAATTATTCCTGCCGGTGCTCTAGTGACCATATGGGATGCCGGAGATCGAACCCGGGTCTGCCGCATGCAAGGCAAATGCCCTACCCGCTGGACTATGGCTCCGGCCCCACTCTAAACTTTTTGATGGCCAGAAGGAAAACGGGAAACAAAACAAACGAAACCCAAGAGCACATCATATGTTATACCACTGCCACCTAGTGGTAATGAAGGAGAAACACATGGCAAATGTTTCCCTGCGGTAAATATTTGTGTGATGACTTTAAACATGTTGAAACTGAAAAGAAATGTTGCCCTGAACGTCATCCATCTAAAAAAAAAATAAATAAATAAACCAGCACTACTTGAATCAAAATTGTTTGTGATAGAGGACTTTTCTCAATTGTAAGATGTGGATAATTAAAGAAAACTGAATTTTCAATTTTGTAAATGTTGTAAACTTCTGGTTTAGTACCATGCTTTAAAAGATGTAGCTTTCCAAAACATTTTGACATGGTTTTGTGAGTGGATTTCATGGGTTTATGATGTGTTTCAGGTATGCAGATGCTACTGCTGAACACACCGTCTTGCATTTTTGTTGCATGTAGACTAGAGCACGTTTCATTATTTATTATCCGTAGGCATTATTTTATTTTGATTCTACATTTGCTAAAACATTGTATTATTTGTTACTTAACTCACTGGTCTCAGAACTATCGGCCACATGTAGACAGAATCTATAACTTTAAAATTTAAATATGATTAGAATTTTGAGTTGAAGAAACCTTTGATTACTCATTTGGTAAATACTCATTGAGTATTGATAAGGAAACACTGCATATGTAATAAATATGACAGCATTTCTCTCAAAGTAATTATTATTTCCTATAGAAAATGGAAACACCAATAGACAAATACAGTGCGACTGCAAAACATAAAGAATGAGTTTTCTCCTTATTCATGTGAGGCCAGGAAATGCTTCCCAGAAGGTGACAAAAGACTAACCATGTTTTCAGAGGTGTGAGAGCATGTCTGGGGAAGTAAACTGGACTAACGTGTTGTTAGCCATCTGTAGGCAAGAGAAAGATAGAATAGCACGTCTCAAGCAGACATCAGAGGGGCCCGGAGGGATGGTGCAGTATCGGGTGTTACCTTACACAGTTGAGCAGAGTGCAATCCCTGCTACCCCAGATGGTCTCCATGGCCCTGCCGTGGTGATGTCTGAGCTCAGAGCCAGGAGTAGACCCTAGGATGCAGGAAAAGTAACCCTAGAAGTTCTGACTTCAAGTTACTTGTAAAGCAAGAACATCAAATAAATAACTTGCTAAATAAAACTTCCCTGATGAGCAGTGTCACGTCTAAATTTTAAAACTAATCCTGCCTTCTGACCCTAACTTATCCCTAAGCCTAATGCATAAATCTACTGTCTGTCACTGTCTTTCCGTTCATCACCGATTTGCTCTAGCGGGCACCAGTAACATCTCCATATGTCCTGTCTCATGCAAGTAGAGCCCAAGGGCACCTGCTTGCTCCAGGAACATAAAGAGCCTCAAACCATTCCATCAGGTCATGGGAATGAGGTCTATAATTGTTACTGGTATCTGGCATATCAAATACGACACAGGTAGCTTGCCAGGCTCTGCCGTGCAGGTAGCATACTCTTGTAGTCATCTCAAAATCCAGCATTTATTGATGAACTGCGTGGCCGCTTGCAGCCGTGCGAGCCGGGCTGTGATAGGCTAGTCTGCTGGGTGGAGTGCTGACTAGGGGGAAGTCCAGATGTGGAAAATGGAGTTCCTCATGGAGTGGGGGGTTCGTCTGGCTTGTTGTGAGGCTCTGCTGGGGTGGCGGGCCAGGGCTAGAACCTGCCATCCCTCCTGGGTGCCTCATGAGCGGCGGGGCACAGTGAGAGCCAGTAGCAGCTCTGTCCCATGGGTTCGATCCCTGGTATCCCATATGGTCCCCCAAGCACCACCAAGAGTAATTCCTGAGTGCAGAGCCAGGAAATGGCATTATGGCATTAATGCATAAATCTACACTAACTATAAACCTTAAACCTTATTTAGACTCGATCTTTCCTAACTCTAAATTCTAAACCCAAACCCCAACCCTGACTTTATTAGGATTCCAATTGTCTAATATTCTCAGGGCTTGAAGGGAATGGTAAAGAATGGGCTTCACACATGATGGAGTTTAAAAGGCGATTAAAACCTAAGACGAGGACTTGGAGAGGGGATCGGGGCCTCTCTCCTTATCCCTTCCACCTCCAACATCCCAGTGGGCTACAAGCCCACAGCCACCACAACCAGCAAAGCCCCAGAAGAGACAGAGCAGACCCACAGCTGTGCCAGTGCGCAGGCCGCGCAACAGGCTTAGATAATCATGAAGTTTAGGACCAGGTCATTCCCAGGATCTTGCTCATATATACACTGTAATGATTATTGTAGTTGTAACAAACTGGGGGTGGGGTGGGGCGGTGTGCTGATGGTGATAGGGGAATGGTACTGTCAGACTAGAACTCACCATTGAATATACACAAAAGAAACTTACATGATAAACCCTAAATGTCTGCAGGGCTAGCCACAATGTGTAAGTGAAGAGGGAGAGAGATGCAGAGACAGAGATAGAAAGAGAAAAAGAAAAGGTGCCTGCTATAGAGGCAGTTGAGGGGTGGGTGGGAGGGAATGTGGGGACATTGATAGTGGGAATTGGGCACTGATGGAGAAATGGATGCTGGAACACTGTGTGATTGAAACCAAATTATGAACATCTTTGTGCTTGTGTGTCACATGGTGGTCTAATAATAACTAAATAAATAAATAAATAAACTATCACTATCACTATCTTCCCGTTCATCATCAATTTGCTCGAGCAGTCTCCGGTAACATCTCCATATGTCCTGTCTCATGCTAGTAGAGCCCAAATGAATAAATAGAAACCTAAGGTGAGACTATGGGGTGTGGCTTAGTGTTAGCACAAGTGGCTTGCATGTGTGAGGCCTTAGTTGTTAAAGCCACACACATACCCACAACTTATGAGAAAGACACACAAATATAGACTCTTCAGTATGAAATTAAGCATTCAGGGGCCGGAGCGATAGCCCAGCGGGTAAGGCGTTTGCCTTGCACGCCGGCTCATACCGCCCGGGTTCGATCCCCGGCATCCCATATGGTCCCCGAGCACTGCCAGGAGTAATTCCTGAGTGCAGAGCCAGGAGTAACCCCTGAGCATTGCAGGGTGTGACCCAAAAAAGCAAAAAAAAAAAAAAAAAAAAAAGAAATTAAGCATTCAACAGTGAGAGCATCTAACTAACAAGTCCAGGGACAAAAAAATTGGAAGCACAACTTAAACATAAGGTAATATCATGACCTATCTGTCAGCTAGACACATATTCTGCTGTAACTGTTAAAATCAAAGACACGCAGGAAGGGAACTAGACTCATAAGCTGTGGGCTTTTACCCACACAGAGTCTCATAATGAATAAGAGAGCATGGAAATTTTTTTTAAATATTGTTTAAATATAGAGTTGTTTGTAGCTTATTGTCTGTAAACGTTTGATCTGTAGACTTATTTTATATCTCTATACCTAAGCCCGAGTGATAGAATGGTCAGTCAGACTCTTACCTTGCATGCAGTGGACCTAGATTCAATTCCTGTTTATCTGGAGTAATCCCTGAGCAGCACAGAACCAGGAGTGGCCACAAAACAAAGAAACAAACAACAGAAATGGATAACAAGTAGGAAAAGTTTAAGAAGCTCGGCTCTAAGGCCATGTTGGGAAAGGACGAGTAACATTCCTTAAGGTATAATTTATTGCAGGCTGTATTTACTCACGACACATTGATTAATGACCAGCAGTGTCAGTGAGCCACTTGCGTCCCCAACAATACCCAGGAATGAGTTCCCTTCTACCTCCGAAGCCAGAATGGATGAAAACTCAGGAATCCAGAGCAGTTTTAAAAGGCTTTAATCTCACAGGTTCTGGTATACAATCCAGCAACAGGTAAAAACCAAACTTAAGTTCCTAGCTGGCCCCAGCCACGTGTAGGTTGAGAACCCCAGGCCAAGATGGCTGCCACCACATGCTAAGGCCTAACAGGGAAGAGAATGGAGAGGCAGAGAGTCAAAATGGCAAAAAAAAAAGGGGGGACTTCTCCTTTCTCTTCACTATCACTATCCTCCCATTGATCATCTATTTGCTAGAGCAGGCACCAGTAATATCTCCATATGTCCTGTCTCATGCTAGTAGAGCTCAAGGGCATCTATTCACTCCAGGAACATAAAGAGCCTCAAACCATTATATTAGGTCATGGGAATGACCTAATATAATTGTTACTGGTATTTGGCATATCAAGTAAAACAGGGCAGCTTGCCAGGCTTGCCATGCAGGTGGCATACCCTTGTAGTCACCTCTAAATATAGCATTTATAGAT
The DNA here is from genome assembly GCA_021461705.1 of Cryptotis parvus. NCBI lineage: Eukaryota > Metazoa > Chordata > Mammalia > Eulipotyphla > Soricidae > Cryptotis > Cryptotis parvus. The sequence goes on from JAJIBD010027367.1 coordinate 122,536, forward strand.
GAACCGAGACGGGCTGTGATAGGCTGTTGCTGGGTGGAGTTCTGACGAGAGGGAAGTCAGGATGTGGAAAATGGCTGCCCGATGGAGTGGGGGGTCATCTGGCTTGTTGTGCGGCTCTGCTGGGGTGGCGGGCCAGGGCTAGAACCCGCCATCCCTCCCGGGCACCTTGTGAGCGGCTGGGCACAGGGGAGAGCAATTTGCAGCTCTGCCCCATGTCTGTAAGTCTCTGGTTCAGCATACCTGGGCCGGATTGAAAAAAAAAAAAAAATGCTGCAGGGTGGAACTCGATGAGACGGGCTGTGATAGCCCACCAAAATCCTTCTAGCCCAGCCCATCATGGGCTGGGCTATCTAGAGATGAAGCCAAATAAATAACCCTATTGAAATGCAGCCTTTCAGGTGGGCCTTTTGGCTTCGCAAATGCCAGAGTTGATTCAAAATCTCCCTAGCAGAGCTGGGAGGGGCTGAAAGCTAAGTGTAGCTGGAGTTTAAGGCTCACTCACCCAATACAGCAGCACAAAGCCATTCTAAGGGAACCAAAAACAATGAAGAAGCAATGGTTCCTCTCCAGCAACTTATATTTAGTTAGAACGTTAGAAGAAAATACAAAGAAACGAGCCCTAAAAATCACCACAGAGCAGCAATAGCAGAAAAGGGGGTGAAGACGTGTTCTAAGGAAGCCTGTGCAAACCCCACAGAGCAGCTGTCAGAAGATGCTGCGTCTGGCAAGGCTCAGTCAGGTTGGCTGCACTTAACTGTCATCGCACACTTGGACGGTTGATGTGAAAGTTTCTGGCTAAGAGAAGAGAAAGACATTGAAGTGTCCTTTTTTTAATTAAACATTTTATTATACCACCGTGAGATATACAATTACAACGTTGTTCATGTTTGGAGGTTTCGGTCACATAGTGCTCCAGCACCCCCCTCCACCAGTGCCCATTTCCCACCACCAGTGTCCCCAATTCCCCCCCCCCCCCCATAGCCTGCCTAAATGGCAGGTTCTTTATCTCTTTTCTCTCTCCCTCTCTCTCTCCTTTCCTTCTCCTACACATAGTGGGCTGCACTACATACACTTGGAAGCCATCATGTGCATTTTTTCCCTTTATTTAATGCTCAGTTCTATGCTGGTATCAGCCCTTTCGACATTTATTCACACATGTTCCCTTCTCTGTCTTACCTAACCTCTGACTCCCTCACGCTTGCGGTAATTTCCACTTTTGGTAAGACCACCTGGTATATTTATGTCATGCAAATAAATGCAGTCATTCTATGTCTCTCTCTTTCCTTCTGACTAATTTCACTCAACATGATCCTTTCCATGTTCATCCATTTAACACCTTGCACAAAAATAAGATGAAGTGTCCTTTTAAAAATTCTCCTTTAATAGCCAATTCAGCAAGGGGTAGGTAATTAACCTTTGACCTGTGAAAAAATGACTTGAGACTGAGTGATTGTACAGTAGGTAGGGCACTTGCCTTGCATGTGATCAGCCTGGATTTGATCCCTGCCATTCCATACGGTCCTCCTAACATCACCAAGAGTGATTCCTGATTCCTGAGTGCAGAGCCAGGAGTAACCCTAAGCAGTGCTGCGTGTGGCCCATAACAAAACAAAGATCAAAGACTGACTTGGTACTGCAGTGGTCTATGTTGGTGCTCTTACCTCTTGGTGACTGGGCATACAGTACAACGTGAACTACATCAACTTTAGGGTGCTGGGGAGATAGAAAGTAAGACACTTGCCTTGCATGTAGCTGGCATTTCCCACCATTCTCCCCAAAATATGAAGTCAGCGTATTTCAAACTGCCTATAAAGTGAGGTTTATGGTGAAAAACCTGCTTTCTTCCTGGGAATCTAAAAATTATGGTATATATAAGGTAAGAATATATATGTCACCAAGCCTAATTTGAAAAAAAAACACTTGAGCAATCGCGCACTAGCGAGCCTCCTTGCCTATGAACTTCATTGGTCTTGTGAGGAAAAGTATCCTCTGCTACAATGGTTCTCAAACTAGCCCTGGCATCACCCTGGAGGTTTGATAAGCTGCTGAACTCGAGTCCTAGCATTTCTGATTGAGTAGGTACAAGGAACATCACCTTTGGAAAATAAACAGGTCATGAGAGCGATCCTCATAAAGGAAATCTGTGGCTGTAAAAGGAGCCCCTGGAAAGCTCTCTAGGCCTCTCTCTGCCCTTGAGCACAGAACGAGAATTCAACAGAGCAGCCGTTAGACACCATTCACCATGCTGATGCCCTACCCTCAGGCTGTCTGTCTGCAGAACTGCAAGCATGTTTGGATATAAGCAAGCTAATTTATGGTATTTAATAAAATTTTAGAACTTTAAATACCATAATTTATAAAGTTGTTCACAGTACATTTTTTTCAGGTATTCACTATTCCAACACCAGTTCCATGTATAATATTTTTTATTTGTGCCCAAGTGGAATATGAGGAGCAAATGGTTGGAGCAGACTATTAATTATATGAGTCTATATAACAACAGATATCTAAGAAGCAACAAGTCACCTTGGAAGAAGTAACTAGCAGTTTTTCATACAAGTATTTGTACTGGGGACTTTTCATATAGTATTTTAAATCTCCAAAAGAATGTTGTCGTACCTACTTTAGAGCAGTAAACTGAAATTCTAAAATGAAGTAACTTCACCTAAATTAACACAGACACCATCGTGCACCAGAGACAAAAGGCCAGAATTATTGGGCTACTGACCCAATTCTCCTCTCTTTCAAAGGTATTCTAGAAAATAAGCACTGGACCTCCTTTAAGTACATTAATAGAGAAATAGTTTAGTTTTCCTTTAGGAGCAGAAAGCAATTGGAATACTGACCACTCATTGTTGGAATTCAAGCTTTTAAGAATTTTTTTTTAATTAAGGAACATTTGTACGAGCAGTTGAAGGCTGGGAAGCCTTCATCTCTTTGGCAGTTCTTTTTAGGCATCACATACTCCTAGTATTCTTTTAACTTAACTCTGCACTGTTCGAATCATAAAGTAATAAAAAAGATTGTTGAAAGAGAATTGGATGAGGAAGGAAATAAGAAATATGCTCAAAAGTTTACACACTTGCTTATCAATGGGTATCAAACTGTTTCCAAGGCTGGATAGACTGTACCGTGGGGAAGACTCTTACTTCATGTGCAGCCAACTCAGATTCAATCCCAGTTACCCCATATAGTTTGCAGAGAACTCACAGATGTGGCCCCTGAGTGCCAAGACAGAAGTATGTTCTAAGCAGAGCCAAGTGTAGTCCCAAAACAAAAAAGAGGGTGGGACGGAGAAGGGAAGAGAAAGAGGGAAAGAGAAAATGTTTACAGCTGTTTTCTACCTGCACTTGTCCACAAATGATTTGAAGAAAGAAAGAACGAAAAGAAAAGAGAATGTATGGCTTTAAATGCAAACGTGAACATTTTTGTAATTGTCAAAAAATAAATAATAATAAAAACAATGAAAAAAAAAAAGAGAATGTTTCTCAAGTTTGAGTCATTCTCTGTTTGTATTTCATTATCTATGACCACGATTATAACAATGACAGGAAGTAAGGGCGGGACCGAAAAAAAAAAAAAACAAATCCTCTTCCAGAAGAATTTGAAATCCAGAGTGACAAAGACCATTACATCCACCAAACTTACAAATCTGTAGAGTGGAGAAACACTATACAGAGGGAGTAAATGTTATTTCAGAAAACAAAGGGATGACATGGAGAGGAAAGAGAAAATTCAGTATGGACATAACTTTGCACTGGACTTTAAATATGGGGAGGAAATGAATGGACAACAATGAGGCAAGGTTTTTAATTTGGGAGGAAGCTTTGGCCAGTAGCTCAAATAAACAAGCATGACAATCAATAAACAAGCATAATTAGGTCAAGTAAGATGATGTAAATATAAAACCAACATTCTCATGACAGTATGTGAAATAGGTATTTGTATACTGCTTTGGTTATTTAGTATATAGCTTTGGTTTTGAACATGGTGGTCACTGTGCATATTAGAATTATTTTGGTGACTAATTGTTGAAAGTAGGTAAGGGAATGTACATGATAATCTTCTACTTCCTTTATTGCAAACTATAATGCCCAAAAGGGGCGAGACAGAGAGAAAAACAGAGCAAGAAAACAGAGAGAGAGATGGATAGAGAAATAGGAGGGAGATGGATAAAGAGAGATTGGAAGAGAGAGAGAGAGAGAGAGAGAGAGAGAAGTGTCTGCCATAGAGGTAGGGGTGTGTGAAGCAGAAGGGACACTGGGGACGTTGGTGGTGGAAAATGTACACTGGAGAAGGGACAGGTGTTAGAATATGATATGACTGAAACCCAATCATGAAAAAACTTTGTTATGGTATCTCTCGCTATGATTCAGATTAAAAAATTTTTTTAAATGTTTAAAAAGAAAAATTAAAAAATGAAATTATTGTTGTGGGGGACAATTATGTTGGTGCTTGGGGTCTACTACTTCCAGACCCCTTGCAGTGCTTGGGGAATCATGTGGTCAGGCATCAAACACAGGCAAAACAACAACAAAAAACAGCTTATAAAGCAAATGCACTAACTCCTGTACTATGTCTCAGGCCCCAATATTTTAATTACAGAAAAGAGGGAAAAAATAATTGAGAACTAGAGATGAAATATACTTCTACAAAGGTGGGGCTGCATGTTTCAAAACAATAATACTAATAAAGGAAAAAAAATGAATGTTATAGGAAAAACATTTGGGTAGATGGCATTAGAAAGCTCATAAAATAATGCAGAATTTTAAGACCAAGATCAAAACAAGGATAAACGACTAGAAAGATACTCCAACTCTCTGGGCAATTTTTCCTCTGGAGACATACATTACTAGAAATGAAAACACTTTAGACAGCCTCCTGAGATAAAGGGTCCAGACGAGCAATCCTGGTCACCTCTTAACTGAAGTCCTAATGCTTCCAACCTCAGCAGAATTCAAGTAACACTGCCTTGAAACATATCAGCTTCATAGCACCTAAACTTCTAGAAAGAAATATGGTCTCCTGGAGCTGCTAGCATTGTCAACATTTTCTCTCTTCTTTTCTTCTGAGCTTGGTGCTACTTTTCAACCTCTGGTCTGCGGTCTGCAGTAGGAGTCAGAATTTAAAAGATATTCATGAAATTCCTAAGGAACAATAAAACACACACATGCGCCTTGCAAACATGCTTTTAAGTTGTCACACTGACGAATTCAGAGAAAAACATTACATCCCTGTTCATTGTGAAAATCAAAATAAACAGAAATAAAACGTTTTTCTTGGAATTCAAAGATCTGGTTTTCTTTTATTATCTTCTGTACTTGACACTCTGTGGCAGTTACTTTCCTCCTGGATTGTATCTGTTGATTGGTAGTAACGTGTAAAACAAAAATAATTCTGGTTATTGGGTGAATTATTAAGTCATATTAGAAATAAACTGATTCTGTTTCTGGGGAAATACTGCAGTTGCCAACTCTTTAGATGGAGTTCTATTTTTAAGAGATAAGGATGTTTTGTGACGTTCTTGATATGTAATCTCCAGCTCTAACTAGGAGCTCCTACTAGGGAGCAGAAGTGACTTGTAACACATGACAGTATGCGGTTTATAATCTGTTACTCTTCTTAAAATACCCTGGTGTAGCTTCCTATTTAATTCATTTTTTCTGCCTTGCAATATGTCAGAACAAAATGTTCTCCGATTTTCATTTGGGGGACAAAATACTTATTTGTATAATTTCAATTTACATAAAGCTACTTTGTTCTTCAGTCTTTTTTCCTACGTGGGCTGCTGTGTTGAGTGACTAAGTGATGCAGGAGCAACCAGATGCTGACTTGCAGGAAAGAACGGACTTCACAGATTCAAGTACCTCTGGTGATGAAATTTACAGTATGAATCTAATGGTACAAAGTACTAAGGCTGAAAGTCAATGACCCGGAAGGAAAAATATTATCCATAATTATCACTATCACTATCTTCCTGTTCATCATCTATTTGCTAGGGCGGGCACCAGTAATATCTCCATATGTCCTGTCTCATGCTAATAGAGCCAAGGGCATCAGCTTGCTACAGGAATATAAAGAGCCTCAAACCACTATATTAGGTCATGGGAATGACCTAATATAATTGTTACTGGTATTTGGCATATCAAATACGACACGAGCAGCTTGCCAGGCTTGCCGTGGGGAGGCATACTCTTGTAGTCACCTCCAACTAAAGCATTTTTGATGAATAGCGCGGACGCAAGCAGCCATACAAGCCAGGCTGTGATGGGCTGGTCTGCTGGGTAGAGTTCTGATGAGAGGGAAGTCCAAATGTGGAAAATGGCAGCCCCCATGGAGTGGGCCGGGGGGTTCGTCTGACTTGTTGTGAGGCTCTGCTGGGGTGGTGGGCCAGGGCTAGAACCCGCCATGCCTCCCGGGTGCCTCATGAATGGCTGGGCACAGGGAGAGCAGTAGTAGCTCTGCCCCATGTCTGAGAGTCTCTGGATCAGCATACCTGGGCCGGATTGAGAAAAAAAAAAACTGCTGCAGAGTGGGTGTCGATGATCCAGGCTGTGATGGGCTGGTCTGCTAGGCGGAGTACTGACAAGAGGGAAGTCTGAATGTGGAAAATGGCGGCCCCCATGGAGTGGGGCGGGTTTGTCTGGCTTGTTGTGAGGCTCTGCTAGGGTGGTGGGCCAGGGCTAGAACCCGCCATGCCTCCCAGGTGCCTCATGCCTCCCGGGTGCCTCATGAACCCATAATTATAACCAGGTTAAATACAAAATGTCCTCTCCCACCAAATCTTCTGCTATGGCTAACTCCATGTGTCAATCTAGTTAAATTACAGTACTTAGTTGTTCAATCAAGATGTTTAGATGTTGCTGTAAAACTTTTTCTTTAAATTAACAGTCAACAGGCTTTAAATAAAGATATTTATTCTCCTTAATAGGGATGAGATCATCTAATAAGTTGATACCCTTAAGTGTAAATATAAAGACAGTGTTATTTCCAAAATGGAAGTAATTCTGTCATCAAAACATAGAAATCCTATCTGAATTTCCAGTCATTAGCCTCAAGACTGCAAGTATAACTTTTTATTGAATGTTCAACTTTTGGGTGTGCACTATAGATTTTTCACTTGCTAGTTCCCATAATTATGTAAGCCAATCACTGAAAATAAATCTTTCTCTCTAATGTGGCTGTCCTATTGATTCTGTTTCCCTGAAGAACTCTAATATAATACAAAGTTCAAGTTGTAGAATTAAGGCACATACAGTAAATACCCAATAGTCACTTTAGTTCTTGTGTGAATTTGTACCCTATTCTAGCATGCATCATAGGATGATGTTTCAATATTGGCAGTATATTTTTGAAAAACAAATCAATAGCGTATATAATTGTTTTAGCCTTTCCACAAGAGGATATGTTCATCTGCTATTCATAGTTTTCTTCTTCAATTCATATTCTATTATTATTCCCAGGTTAATTTTCATCTTAAATAAAAGGATGTTGCTTTACTATTGTTTTACAATGCTATAAGAATTATGAAAATGGAGCTTTATTTGATAAGTGTATGTGCCTTAGTGCAACTATGACAGAAGTTTCAGTACTACTCACACGACAAATTGATTCTACCCTTTGTGCTGACTTCCTTCCCTTTCCACACTAGTATCCATTCTATTTTCACACAGTGCATATGTTCTCCTTTCTGTATGTCGTCAATATGTAAACTTATTTGCATTCCATATAAGAGACAAATTTCAGATAATCGTCTTTGAATTTTTCACTTTTTTTTAGCATAGTCATCTCAAGTTTCATTCATGGTGTCTCAAAAGATACATTTCACTTGTGGAGAAATGGATGCCAGAACACTGTATGACTGAAACCCAAACATGAACATCTTTGTAATTGTATACCTCACAGTAGTATAATAAAAAAAAAGATGTATTGTACTATTTTTAGTAAATGAGTAATATTCCATCACGTATATTCCACAACATTTTTATCCTGTCATCTGGCTGGGCTATTTCCATGTCTTGCCTACTGTGAGCACAGAAATATAAATATTTATTTGGATTAGTGTTCCTAGATATTTCAGGTAAATTGCTAGGAAGGGTCTTGCTAATCAATTTTTTAGGGCTTTTTAAAATGTAGCTTAAGAAAAATGGTTATACTAATGTTGAAATATATGGCATTAGTGTGCAAATTTATTGAACCTCAGCTCCAGAAGTGTGCCCACAACCCTTCTCCAACTGTCACAAAGTCACCACTGTCACCTCTAGTCTAGTCTTCATTGCCCCATGCAAGTCCCCCCACCTCTTGACAATCGATGTAAGCCAAGACCATTTTCATTGCTTAATAATGTCTATTCTCTTTTTGTCACTCTGAATTATACAGGTAAGTGAAAGCATCCTGTATTTGTTCTTCTCCCTCTGACTTACTTTGCTCAACATGACACCATACCCCTTCCATCCACATTGCCCCATAACTGCATGATTCTATATCTTCTTACAGCTGCATAAACGTTGCATCAAAATGCCTTCTCACAGTCTTTGTTTAAGAGTTTCTTTTTCTTCACATCTTCACCATATTAATAGTTAAAGAGCGTTAAAGTTGGTTGTTCGCTATTTTGTAGTCTTTGGACGAGGAAATCCCAACTATTGCTCAGGAGGTCCAGAGACTGTGCCAAGTGAAACTCAGCTAATTAAACTACATGATTCAAAGCTATGCCTCTTCGTCCACCCAGCCAGGGACCAGGGGCCATCAGAGTCAACTCAACACTGCTCAGAGGTTTCCCAGGTTATATTTGGTAGAGTCTGGGATGCCATGTACTGCCCTAGTGTAGACCTCCCTGCCTTGAATTTTCAAGTTTTCCCCTAACCTCTAGTTTTGTCATTGATCCTAAGGTTTATATTTTGTTTTCTCCCTCAATAAGTGAATAATTTCATGTCTTATGACCCTTTTTCAACTTCAGGTCAATAACCTTTTCCTGAAAATATAGGAATTGTCTTCTTTTCTATTTTTAAAAAATGTTAAATTGAATGTGTTTGCTTCTATGGAAAGAAGTGTTATCCATTATCTAAAACTGTCCAAGAGCATTATTATTGAGGGCAAACTTACCAAAGACATGAGTGAAGGCAATTCTAGTGGATGTAGGGAGCAAATATAATTGCTTTTTTAAAAAAAAGTGAGTTGAGAACAGAGAAATCTAGATGAAATATGTTGAAAGAGTGCATTATGATAAGTATTGATATTTTCATTTACAACTTTCTTTTCCTGCTGTGGCCAAATGGAAGGAAACATTTAGATTCCAAACCAAAAAGAAAGAGCCCACAACATTTTAGAGGCAAATAGTATTGAACAATGACAAACCCTTGGTCTTTGATTAGTACAGTGATTCCCAAGGAGTGGTGTGTGTGTGTGTGTGTGTGTGTGTTGGTATGTGTGTGGGGGGTGTGGGTGACCCAAGAAGAAGCTAGAAGGCAGGATGAAGACTATCTATGGGAGAATAGTATGGGAGAATCATCTAGGGAAATTGTGAGGCTATTCTTAATCTTTTCTCATGGTCTTTTCTCATATATATGTATATATAGATAGATTAGATATAGATATAGATAGAGGTAGAGATAGAGATAGATATACATATAGCTATAGAGATATGATACAGATATGGATGTAGATGTAGAAGTAGATGTAGATAAAGATAGAGGGGGGGATGTTCTTATAATGACAGGACCCCTGAAAGTACATTTTTTTTGGCTTTTTGGGTCACACCTGGCGATGCTCAGGGGTTTCTCCTGGCTCTGCACTCAGGAATTACTCCTGGCGGTGCTCGGTTGACCATATGGGATGCCGGGGATCCAACCTGGGCCAGCATGGGCCGGCCGCGTGCAAGGCAAACACCCTACCGCTGGGCTATCGCTCCAGCCCCTGAAAGTATATTTTAAACATTTTCTTTGACCCAGATGTGAACAATGTTCCTCAAAGAGAATTTCTTCTCTCCTTGTGTACATCACAAAGAAAGGTTACAAGTCACATTTGGAAAAATTATATTGAGAAAATCAAATAATCATTACCTGGCCCCAGTCTGTTCTCTCTGCCCTATGTATCAGGAAATAAGAGACTGTGTCCAAATAAAATTATACATTTGGAAGTCCCATGTCCCCCCCAAAAAATGGAAAGATAATATAAAGAGTCAAAATGCAGAATGCTAGAGTTTGGGTGCCCTTTGTGACAAATATCTTCAAATATCTTCCATGTAGATTAAAAATGTACTGTAACATAGTTAACTTGTATATGACTCTGAATAAATTTTTGGCCTCCGTTCCACACTTCTTACTAAACTCCCACCACCACAAGGATAAAAATGTTTCCCACTGCAATCATTAGGTTACATGGGCCTACTAACTTGTGTTTATTTGTAAAGCAATAGTCAAATGACTGTCACAATAGATTAAAAGCCCCGTCACCTTTGATCTTTAAATCATCAATAATATTTATTCACTGTTGTCTGACATGCAACAATTATCTTTCTACTAAAGAATTTAACAGTATATCTTAGTTGAATTTGTATTTCCTGTTTCCCAGGCATTTGTAGTATGAAGACAAATTTCCACCATCCAATGCAATAATTTTACATCCTCTTAATTTGGTTGAAGATTTATACCCCTTAAGTACTGATTGTTTGCATTCCAGGCTATCTGGGTGTGGCAAGCAGCCAATTGTTTTCATTACAGAAACTGCTCAACAAAGTTCTATTAAGCTTATTTCATTCATAATTGTCACATAGTAAGGGTCGGATAATATTGAATTCTGTGTTTCAGATCATGTGTTAATATTTTACAGTTATGTAAACAATATAACCACACTTTTTTACTTGGTTTTGAGATTCCCATAGTGATATGTCCACAACACATATACTAGAATACCAAGAGAACTTTACTCAGTCCTTGTTTCCATTAAAGTTGAATAAAACAATATTTGCATAGTTAAAAGAGGATGAATGATAAAGTTCAAAGAGTTAAAAGAGGATAAATGATAATAAGTAGTTAAGAACAAATAAATAAATATTTGCATAGTTAAAAGACGATAACTGATTATAAGTAATTCAAAAATTATCTGTGCAAGTAGCAGAGAAAGCAAGAAAGAATTTCTTTGGTGCTGTGTTAGTGTAATGGTAGATTGCCTTCTTCTCAAGCATTTCTCTAGGAAATAAACAGCAGGTTTTTAAATATGTGTTTTTAATGGGGGGTGGGAGGGTCTCAGAGCTTACTCAGTGGTTCTCAGGGATCACTCCTGGAGACCTTGAAGACTGGAGTACCAGATTCAATCTAGGTTAGTAATATGCCACCTACTATACTATCACACCAGACAAAAATATGTGTTTAAATGTAAAAACATTTCTTAAATTCCTTTGATTTGTTTTACTAGTGGAGTTCTGCTGGGTGGAGTTCAGAACTCCACCCAGCAGAAGAGCCTATCACAGTCCGGCTTGCGCAGCTGCTTGCAGCCATACAGTTCATCAATAAATGCTGGATTTACAGGTGACTACAAGAGTATGCCACCCACACGGCAGATCCTGGCAAGCCACCTGTGTCGTATTTGATATGCCAAATACCAGTAACAACTATAGACCTCATTCCCATGACCTTATGGAATGGTTTGAGGCTCTTTATGTTCCTGGAGCAAGCAGGTGCCCTTGGGCTCTACTAGCATGAGACAGGACATATGGAGATGTTACTGGTGCCCGCTCGAGCAAATCGATAATGAACGGGAAGACAGTGATACAGTGATACAGTTTTAATAGTGAACAACTGTTTCTGTCTTCATTAAAATAGGTAAAGACATATATCTGTGAATTTATTCTGTGACCAGAAATCTTTGAGTAGATTCAGCCCCAAAGCTATATCTATTGCATGTTGTCCTACAATTGTCAACCCTGATATGTAGAACTTTGCAATTGAGCCTTTGGTTAAAATCTTCAGAAAGCTGAATTCCAAGTAAGGAATGTCTAATATATGGCATCAAACATAAAGACATTTTGCCTAAAGTTGAGGGAGAACTGCCATTTTAAGATCATATCTCATTCCAAAAATTAAATATACTTTAGAATAGGATGTTGTAATAGGACTACTTTCTTCATTCCTTAAGCAAAAGTGTAGAATTACTTGAGTAGAGAAATAAATATACTTTAAAATAAAATTACAATGCAGTATGTTTTCTGGCGCCCACCTACGAGATGGTCAGACTTCTTTATCAAGACCCTGATCAAATGGTTTGAAGCTCTTCGTATTCCTGAAGCAAGCAGATGTCATTGGGCTACACTGGCACATGATAGGGTCAAATGGAAATGTTACTGGCGCCCACTCAAGCAAATTGATGAATAAAGGGATGTCAAGTGATCAAAGGATCAAGTGATGTTTTCTGGAATGACCACTTGAAACCTTGTCTAAAGCTTCTGGGTCAGTTTTCTAAGAGTAAAATAAAAAATGGGACCCAGTGTGAGTGATAGAACAGCAGGGAGGGTGTTTGCCTAAAAGCTGCTGACCAGGATTAGATCCCCAGAACGGCGTATGGTTCCCAAGCCCACCAGGAATGATTCCTGAGCACAGAGCCAGGAGTAAACCCTGACAGCACTGGATGTGGCCCCAAAACGAAAACAAAATGAACAATAAAGTATGAAGAACCAGTTTGAATATCCCAAGGTGTTCAGTGTGTTGTTTTGATATCTACTTATGGTTTCTAAGTGCTGAGCAGCTTACTAAGCATTATGAACATTGAATGGAAAGGACAAGAATTGTTAATATTTTGGGGCCAGAATGTTATCCCAATGGGTAGGGCATTTGCCTTGCACGCGATGGACCCAGGTTTGATATCTGGCAGCCCATATGGTCCCCTGAGCACCACCAGGAGTAATTCCTGAGTGCAGAGATAGGAGTAACCCTTGAACAACGCCAAGTATGTCCCAAAAAAGAACCCAAAAAAATAAGCATTGTTAATATTTTTGCAAATTGTGCATGCCTTTCATGGGTTAGAAGCTACTTTCTTAAATAACATCTTTATTGATCAATCAATTATTATTGTGAGTGGGGGACACACTCAAGTAGATGAGAGATTACTTTTGGCTCTACCGTGGAGTTACTACTGGCGGTTCTCAGGCTATGCAGTGCTGGGGATTGAACCTGGGCTTCCTGAATGCAAAGCACACAATCTGCTCTCTGATCTCTCTCTCTCTCTCTCTCTCTCTCTCTCTCTCTCTCTCTCTCTCTCTCTCTCTCTCTTTCCCTTAAATCACAAGTTTGGAAAAAATGTCTGGACTCCAACAATACAGTGTCATCTCTACATTTTCCCCTTTAAGCCCACAGTGCAATAAAGACTAGCCCTTAAACTAAGAAAGTGCTAAATGGGTAACAAAGTAGAGGAAATTAAATTCCATAGAAATTCTAACTCTATTTTTTGATGAAGAAAACACTTGAGAAGAAAAAAAAGTTTGCCATCAATTTTCTTGGTTCTCAGTTGTCATGGTAAAAGATAATATGATCTTTTGAAAGCATAGAAAGGAAAGACTCAGTCATAACAATGTGGAAGTATAGCTATAATTATATGCCCTTTGCTTGTTAATTAGAAATTTGAAGTGTCTATGAAATGTCAAATAGAATGAGCTGTACATATATCCCTGGTAACATGTTCCTACAACATTGATTAATTAAATTTATAGGGAAAAATCCATTATTGGATACTTCCTGTTCCTAATCTAGCTTGTAAGAAGCTTAGGAGCTTAAATAAAAGGGTGAAACTGTACACCTCAAAGAAAATCACTTTAGTATATCAATATTAGCTCCATGGAAAATCAAAATGCAAAAAAAAACAAATTTATATAAAGTATACAGGAAATCCACAATTTGAGAAAAATTACCAATGGTATAGAGTCAATGTATGCAGAATGATGAAACATGAAAACACTAATCAAGTGAAGAAGGAAGTACTGTACTAATTTTAGGTTCATCAGGCTTTTGAATAAGGAAAACTATCAGGAAAGAAGAGAAGAGCATTGCATAATTATACATTTGTCCAATTTTTCTGCCAGCAATCCTCAACATGTCGCAGCTAAAAAAAACATCAAAAAATGCTGTACCTACTGGAGAGGTAGTACAGCAGGTAGTATACTTGCCTTGCACACATCTAGTCCAAGTTTGACCCATAGCACCCTAGATGATGCAATCACTGAATGCAGAGCCAGGGATGAAGTCCTGAGCACAGCTGGGTGTGCCCCGAAATCCAAATAAAAAAGTAAGTAAAAATAAAATGTACGTGCAGGAGTGATAGCCCAGCGGGTAGGGCATTTGCCTTGCACACAGCCTGGGTTCGATCCCCTGCATCCCATATGGTCCCCTGAGCACCTCCAAGAGTAATTCCTGAGTGCACAGCCAGGAGTAACCCCTGAGTGTCGCGGGTGTGACCCAAAAAGCAAAATAAATAAATAAATAAATAAATAAATAAATAAATAAATAGATAAATAAATAGATAAATAAATAAAATGTATAAGCCACATCAACGCTTGTACATTTAAATATTTGAATTTCTTTTATTCTATGCATTCAGAAAACATATATGATAAGAAGAAAACTTTCCCTTTAAAATACACCTCCACAATTTGGAATTTGGTTATTCTTAAAGGGTAAAAACTCTGCCAAATGGATGACAAGCTGTTGTGAAGGCATAATGGGAATTCTGTGGGAGTATGCAAGGGATTAATGCACAGAAGTTGCATCACATTTTGAGCTTGGATAATCTTTAAAAGAGAAATAATACAAATTTGAAATATTTTACAAACTTTTTTGATAACAAGTATGTAGATGAGCCAAAAATAAGCTAATAACATTAAAACTAGAAACAAAATTCTAATATTTTAAATAAAATTAAAACTTTTTTTTCAAAATCGTATTATCTTATTTTTTTAGTATTTTTTTAAATTATTTTATTACACTGCCTTTAGACATACAGTTACAAGATGCCCATGCTTGAGTTTTGGTTCTACAGTGTTTCAACACTGATCCCTCCACCCGTGCACATCTCCCATCACCAATGTTCCCCACCTCCCTCCCCCCTCCCCCAGCCCACCTTTATGGCCAGTTCTGTATCTCCCTTCTCTCTTTCTCTCTATCTCTCCCTCCTGCCTACCTTTCCTACACATTGTGGAATGTAGCATATTCTAGGACATGATTGGTTCCACTAGATTGATGGACAGCATCCGGACAGAGAAAATGGCGGCTATTGTGGTGGGTGAGTCTCATCCGGCTGCTTCTGGGGCCCCCAGAGGTCATGGGCTAATACCCAAAACTTATCTGTCCTCCTGGGAGCCTCATGATCAGCTGGGCTAGGGGAGAGCTAAATGCCAGCCCTCCCCAATGCGTCTGAGGCTCTGCATACTATGGGTGGTCGCCCTGGATGGTTCCTGGGCAGGGCCACGGGGCTCCTGAACAAGATAGAGAGGGGGAAGGGTGGCACCCACTCCATCTGATGAATGTTCGGTGACTTCCATTTCTGGGAGCCACCTACCTGGGCTTGAACTTCGGCTACTCTGTTAATCTGGTCTTGAAATCGGCATCTCTCCTGGGCGTGTTCTGATGTGCTGCAGTGTCTGGACATCAAAAATGGTAGCTATTGTGGTGGGCAAGTCTCATCCGGCTGATTTCAGGGCCCCCAGAGATGATGGGCCCACTCCCAAAACCCATCTGTCCTCCTGGGAGCCTCATGGGCAGCTGGACTAGGGGAGAGTTGAATGCCAGCTCTCCCCACTGTGTCTAAGGCTCTGCATGCTATGGCTTGTTGACCTGGGGCTCTTATTATCTTATTCCCTTGAAAATCTGAAATAATTCCAGATGTCAGCAAAATTAAAGTATATTGATCATACAGATGAATACAATATGAGTCACCAAATATAGATAATAGAAAAAGTACAATCCATGTTTTATTGGACATACTGGAACTAAAGGCAAGATTCTTTGCTTAACCAAACTTTGGTCAGGTTTATGAGCTATGAGCCTATGTCTATCTGTGAACTTCCTTATACAATTCTTTTTCTTGCCTAGAGAGATGATACAGAGGTCAAAGCCCTTGTCTTGCATTCAGCAGATCCCTGTTGAATCCCCAGGTCCATATCACGGTTCCCCAAGTGCACCACCAGGAGTGATACTGGAGCACAAAGCTAGGAGCAAGCCCTGAGTACACCAAAAACAAAAATTAATACTATGCAAACCAGAATGCACAAAAGGAGAGAGAGAGAGAGAGAGAGAGAGAGAGAGAGAGAGAGAGACTGCCATAGAGGAAGGTTGTGGAGAGGCTTGGGGGGAGGAAAACAGGGCACATTAGTGTTGGGAAACATGCACTGGTGGAGAAACCCCATCAAGTACAGTTGTGTAAGGGTTCATCACATGGTAATTCATTCACTTGATCACTTGATATCCTGTTATTCATCGATTTGCTCTAGCAAGCGCTAGTAACATTTCCATTTGACCCTATCATGTGCCAGTATAGCCCAATGGCAACTTCTTGCTCCAGAAACACAAAGAGCCTCAAACTGTTTGTTCAGGGTCTTGATGAAGAAGTCTGACCATCTTATAGGTGGGCAGCCATGTGATCTTTTGAAGTCCCTTGGGATCCAGTTGGTAACGGTTCTAGTCCAGTTCTAGTCCAGCAGACTAGAAAACAATGAATTAAAATGAAAACAATGGATTAAAATTACCAAAATGAATTAATGGTAATTCATTAAAATTAAAAAATAAAATAATAAATAATAAGCAAATAATAATTTTAGCAAGACTCCTTGTGAGTTAGTTTAACAAAAGTTGACCCTAACTGCCTCCACCAAGCCCTCCCTACCCCTCCCCAAGCCCCACCCCACACCTCACTGCCTCTGCCCTCATCTTCTGCCTTTTCCCAAAGGATTTCTGATGACCATAACCTGCCAGCTAAGATCCTGTCAGGTCAGTTATCTAAATTCTCCTTTAACTTGATCCTTTCTCTTAGTAATTTTCTATCCACTGGCCACAACTCTGGTTCCTTGGTTAAATTTCTGCTTGTCCATCCTATTTGGAACTGAGCCCAGTCCTTTAGTGAAATCTGGAAAGGCAGGGTTGTAATAGTACTGAACAAAATCTATTTTTACTACTCTAATGTCCTGCTCTGATTTTTTCTATGGCACGCAAAATTGTTAGGTTGCTTTGCATACTATTGTTGTTGACCATTTCTAGCTACCACGAAGCATGTTTTCATTATTCTCTTTTAAGTTTGTAAATTGAAAGATAGATTAAGATTATTTTGGAGATCAGTGAACAAATTAGTCATAGAACTAGAACTAAAATCTAGAGGTCATGTCAATTATTTAATGTTCTTATTTCAAAGATTGTACTATTTCTAATTTTTTTCATAATATTTTGGAATTTTTTCATAGATTAAAAAAATACAGGAGCTGTTCAGTTAAATAGGCAGCTTTACAATATAGATGTAAGCAGCTCCTTGTTCTGAGTTATTATAAATTTATCTTAGATTCAACACATTTTGGAAAGCAGCCATCCTTATTATACAAGGGAGTTCCCACAACTTAGCCAAACACAACCCTTGCAAATAGAATCATAAACCTTTCATTTTGTATCCTCTGGGGATGTAAATGAAGAATCTTCTTCCCACATGGTAATGCTCCCTGCTGGCCATCCCTTCTCTGGGAAGGGTCATGATACATTCCTGGAAAATTTTAGGTCATTTTGAGAAATTGAATGCACTTCTCCACACACCAGACTTAAGGGAACTTGTGTACAAATTCACTATTTAAGGGAAATAGTGCACAAAATCATTAGCTATTGACTACAAAAGAAAATTTTATAACATAGAGATTCCATGTAAACATAAACTTAGAAAACAATATTAAAAGTCACGTTATGCCTTTATAACGCTAAGAAAGAACATTAGATGTTATTCATCACCTTGTTTCTAAGAAAAATCCTTGTATTGTATTATCTATAAATATGATTTGTTGTTAATCTCACTACAGTCAGGTTAGATAATTTAAGAAGTTATTTGACTCTAGTATTAAGACTAAAGCATTCTATCTCTAATCTTGCCCATAATACCTATTTTTTATAAATTGCTTCATTATTTTATCTTGACTTGAAAAAGAGTTTAGCATTTTCTATGTCCGTTTATATTTTGTCTGAAGACTACTGTGTAATAAAATTCCTTTCCACTAATATCTTTTTTTAGCTGTTATAGTTTCTATTTATTTATTTATTTATTTATTTATTTATTTATTTATATTATACCACTGTTAGCTATACAATTACAAGATATTCGTGTTTGAGTTTTGGTTCTATGGTCTACAGTGTTCCAGCACCCATGCCTCCACCTGTGCCCACCCATTTCCCACCACCAATGTCACCAATTCCCTCCCCTTCCCCCACCTGCCTCCATAGCAGGTTCTTTATCTCCTTTCTCTCTCTCTCTTTCTCTCTCTCCCTCTCTTTCCTTATCGCTTCCCCTCTTACATATTGTAGATTTTAATACATAGATTTAGAGGTTATCATGTATATCTTTTGCCAGTATTCAATGCTCAGTTCTCAGATGGTATCATAATTTTCAATGATTATCAGCACACTTTTACCTTCTCTGTCTTACCTAGCCTCTGATCCCACATGTTTGTGGTATACCAGGTTTTGAAATATTGCACAGGCACCTGTGCACCATGGGGATCAGTCTGTATCCAGCTGTGGAGTCTGGACCAGAGGATAACTGTGGTTGTATTGCATGAGGTTTTCTGACTTCTGGGATCCTGGCGGAGGACAGGCCAAGGAGAAAAAACCTGTCCCCACCCCAAGACACCCCATCAGTCTAGCACAGGGCAGGCAAGTAGAGTCTGCACTTGAATGCCAGGTGTCTGTCCAAGAGCCCCAGCAGCAGTTCTGGGCAAGGCTGCCAGACCTTTGTGGAGAGAGTCAAGGTGGGGGAGGTGGCCCCAGTCCAGGCTCCCTAAAAACCTGGTTGGCGTAGTCACCAAGTCCCACATGCCTAGGCTTCAATTCTGGTTCTCTCTTGGGCCAGGCTGTGTCCAGCGGTGAAGTCCAGACCAGAGGGTGGTTGTGGTTGTGTTGTGCAAGGTTTTCTGATCTTCTGTTCTTGAATTTACTTATTGAGTTTCTAGAACATGAGTGGTTCTACTAGTTTGATGTACTGTGTGGCCTCAAGCAGCCGCATAACTCACGGAGAGCCGGATGGCAGCTCTCCCCCATGTGTCTGAGTCTCTGCATGATAGTCAATAGCCCTGAGACAGTTCATGGGCAGAGCCACCAGGCCTCCCAGATGGGACAGAGAGGGGAATGTGGACCCTAGCTCCATCTCCACAAGAGCCTGGTGACTTCTTTCTCCGAGAGCCACCTACCTGAACGTGAACTTGACTGCTCTGCTGAGCTGGGCTTGAGATCAGCGTCTCTCTTAGGTGGGCTCTGATGAGCTGTGGAGCCCAGACCGCAAAAAATGGCAGCTATTGTGCTGAGCAAGTGTCATCTGGCTGTTTCTGAGGCCCTACAGAGGTGATGGGCCAGGACCAAAACCCATCCTGCCTCTTGGGAGCTTCATGGTCAGCTAAACTAGGGGAGAACCAGATGGCAGCTCTCCCCCATGTGTCTGAGTCTCTACATGATGACCAATAACCCTGAGGTAGTTTTTGGGCAGGGCCACCAGGCCTCCCAGATGGGACAGAAAGGGGAATGGGGACCCCAGCTCCATCTACCTTTCCACTAATATCTTTGAGAAGAAAAATAATCTAAACATAAAGGAGAAATTAAGCAGATATAATCTTGAGTTGGCAGCATTTATTTTCAAAAAAGCTTCATGGAACTGAAATTAGAGCCCTCAGATCAAATATGACAAATGTAAATTCTCATGGCAGGTAGCCTTCAAAATTCTATGCAAGTGATAGTGTAGTTTTAGAGATCTCTACTATATATGTTGCCCAGAAACCCAGAGTTGATTAACTTATCACTGTCACTGTCTGTATCACTGTCTTCCCATTCATCATCAATTTGCTCGTGCGGGCACCAGTAACATCTCCATATGTCCTGTCTCATGCTAGTAGAGCCCAAGGGCACCTGCTTGCTCCAGGAACATAAAGAGCCTCAAACCATTCCATCAGGTCATGGGAATGAGGTCTTTAATTGTTACTGGTATTTGGCATATCAAATACGACATGGGTAGCTTGCCAGGCTCTGCCGTGAGGGTAGCATACTCTTGTAGTCATCTCTAAATCCAGCATTTATTGAAGAACTGTGCTGCCACTTAGGGCCGTGCGAGCCGGGCTGTGATAGGCTGGTCTGCAGGGTGGAATTCTTAACCTATGACAAATATTAAAAATTTACATACAACCATTTAGGAGCATTGTGTTCCTAAATACAGAGGTCCACAGACTTAAAACAGTATCAAGCTAGATATAGAGCATCTAAGAAAACAATAATACTGTGATTATCAGTTCTCCCTACATGTTCTCATGCTGTCTTTTAGTCAACAAAATTTATTTTTATGTTTGTTTTAATTCAACAATGTGCAAAATAATGTAATCAAAATAGTTGCTATCATTTTTTGAAAGCTTATTGTGTGCCAAATGTTAAATGCTTCTCTTTTTATTTATGTACACGCTCAGTGAACGAAGTGTTATTAGTCGTGTTTGTTACTTGTCTTCCCATTGTTCATCAATTTGCCAGAGCAGGCGCCAATAACGTCTCCATCTCCATTCACCCCTGTCGCCCACTACAATTCGTAGTGTAGCCCAAGGGCATCTGCTCACTCCAGGAACACGAAGAGCCTTCAAACCATCATAGGATGAGGTCTATCATTGTTATTGTTTTTGGCATATCAAACATGACACAAGTAGCTTGCCAGGCTCTGCCAGGTGGGTGCTCTCAGTTCTTGCATTTACTAATGTACCCAGCAGTCTCAAAGTGGCCACACGCAACTGGGAGAGCCAGTAGCAGCTCTGCCCCATGTATCTGTGTCTCTGGTTCATGGCAGACACCCGGGAGCAGTTCATGGGCAGGTCCACCGAGCTTCTCGAACAGGAGAGAGGCAAGGGATAGGGACCCCAGCTCCAACTCCATGGATGCCCAGTGACTTTAGCCACTGAGATCAGCATACCTGGGTTTGATTATTTAAGTCAAGTTTTACAATTGAGAAATATATACATGAGAGAAATTGAAGGATTTGTTTTATTTATTTTGCTTTGGGGCCACACCTGGCAGTAATCAGGATTTACTCCTGGCTCTGTACTTAGTGCTCACTCCTGTTGGGGCTCAGCGGACATATAGGGAGTCAGGAATTGAGCTTGAGTTGGCTGCATGAAACACCTACCAGCTATACTCTCTCCACAGAAAGTAAGAGGCATAGCTAATGTCTCAGAAATCACGCAAAATAAAGTTGCGAATTGAACCTATTTGATATCAAATCCTCAGTTTTTTCTTTATATTTTCTTTCTGCATATTGCTTCCTATTGTGTAATACTAGTCAGTGTAAAATGCCAATGACAGTATTTTCCAAATAAATCATTATTTCCACAAACAGTTATTTGTTAGGTGTTGCAGGACTCCTAAGGGCCGCTGCATCTGCTCTGGATTGCCTCCCGCCAAATCACTCCGTAGATAAGGGGGTAGTCTAAATGTGGCAGTTTATCCGTCCATATATGCTGTACTAGCTGGTATAAATATTCTCCCATGCTATCACAATCATCGTGGGACTAGCTAGATCTTACCAGCATATTAGCCTGGCCACGTAAGGACACCTAAGTAATTAGACCAGAGAGAAATGCTGTTTGCTTCCAAACAAACAAGCATGGCTCCCTGATAAAATATAAAACTACAATGAAGTAGAGGAGACTTGTGAAGGCTTGGAGAAATATTTAACTGGCATTGGTGTTGATCTTTGGTACAGTGACATGCCATCTCAGAAACCCCCTTCTCTACATTTCAAAGGCCTTCCCGGCTCAAAACATTAGCACAGTAAAGGCCCTAGGTGAGATGCAGGGAGGGATTACCTGAGGGCATTGGACCCTCCCTGCTTTCCATAACAATGGGAGGAAGGTCTGAGTTGCGGGGGGGGTATAAACTTGCCGGTTCCTGCTCTCCCGGGCTTCTTCTTCCCGGTAGGATCTCGCCTTGTGAGCATTTATTCCCCTTGGAAGTTTTACACGTGGTGGTCGCCATCTTGGCCTACACGTGGCTGGGGTTCTAGCCTGGAATCCTAAGCATCGGGTTTTTCCTTTTGCTGATTTGTATGCCTGAACCTGTGATAAGTAAAGCCTTTTTAAAACCGCATCGGATCCCTGAGTGTTCATCCATTCCTTGCCGGCTCCGGAGGTAGAAGGGAACTCGCTTCCCGGCACTGTCGGGGACCCCGGCGGAGCGCCCCAACAGTTAGGTATGACTGAGCTAACTTTATTTACCATTTGTCTATTGGTGATCAAACAAAGTGTTTCTCTACTCTAATTCCACTCATAACCTTCTACTGATAAATACTAACTAGAAGCTTAAAGGAAGTAACTAACGTCCAAAAGTTAAGCAAAAACTTTCTATGCTAAGTAACTATTTATTCATTCTGTGACATTTCCATCAGTCCCAAGATAGTTTTGCCCTTTCCAAAGAATTAAACCTTTCCAAATAATTACATTTAGTATTTTAAATATTTGCATTCTACAAACTTGATATATCTTCAATTATAAACTATCGGCTGTTGAAAAAATTAGGCCTATTTCTCTCTGTCTCTTTTTTTTTTGGCAACCTTGATCAGTGGTTGGTATTGTTAACAAGGTGAATGGAAATATGTTATAGAGGTGAAAAAACTGCAAACTTACAAAAAGTATCTTGGAATAATCATAACAGTGGAAGTTCTTCCATTTTATCACAAGTTTTCGGTTAATAACTATATGGTATGGTCTAAAATTCATCAAAGAAGTAAGGTAATAGGGGGAATAGTTTTCTAGATATAGAGAGATTTCCTTAAAAGTCACCTATTGAGTTTTAGAAACCCATGCTTGGGAATAATATTGTGGATCCTAACTCAGAAGTAACCTCCACACAACAGCAGATGTGGACCAAAATCCAAAAGGATGTGTACATGATGTCTCATAATATCTTTTAATATGATTTTTGTAGCAAGGTCAGCAACTATGTTTTGTAATTAGAATTGACATATACTATATTGACATATAAAAAGGAATTGAAAGAAACAAATTCATTTCTATCTATTTCTATGATCATTCTCATGTTGTGTTATAAAAAACATCTTTTTTTATAATATCTTTAGCTCTTGTTCACTTGCTGTTGGTAAACTATAGCAAGTCAAAATAAGACACATTGCCACAAAAGCAGGCATTTGTCTGCCTCCTGAATGTGGTACAAATGAGTTGCAATTAATTCAGTCTCACCTATTTCAAGTGCTATGACACCTTTACTGTGTAGTGCCTTAAATTTCACTTGGTACAAACACACTCTCACTTTCCAACAGACTTGATATGAGAGGGTGTCCCTTTATAAGATGGGTGTCTAGATGCTGCAGAATTTGCAGAAAGCTGTTTGAGATCATTAAGACACCAATTGATAACCTCAATACTCCCCTACTGTGGCATAAATCAAATTCCAATTTATGTATACTTAAAAGAAAGCACTTCGGGGGTGGGGAGGGAATCGGGGACGTTGTTGGTGGGAGATGGGCACTGGTGGAGGGATGGGTGCTGGGGCACTGTATGACCGAGACCCAAATATGAACATCTTTGTAATTGTATATCTCACCGTGGTATAATAAAATACTTAAAAAAGACAATTTGGAGTTCCAACTAATAAATTTGAGGTCAAGACTCTGAACTTGTGCTCAAAAATAAAATTTTTGAGCATAAAGTGTGGGTTCTGAATCACTGTAGTGTTGAAAAAAATAAAACACTTTAAACTATAGTTGCTTTTTACTATAAGATTAAATTTGTGGCTTTAAAAACTCACAGATAAGCAGAATATTTAATATTTCTTTCCATAGGAGATAGCACTAATTGATCTCATTTAACTAGAACAAGAGATAACAATAGCTCCTAAGAAGACATAAACAATTTTGATTCGATAGAGAAAACTGATATAGATTTGTTGCAAGGATAACAATCTTTGTGGACTTGATGGAGAAAAACAAGCTATAGTCAGGTTTATGGAGAGATTTTAAAACATGTATACATATATATTCTGTTCTCGTTTGTTCAGTTATTACTGCATTTACTTAGTTGTGTTTGAAAAGTTTACCTCAAACATGACAATATGCTTATTAGCAATAAAAAGTTTATCTAAGTAGTTACTTGAATTTTTAGGTATTAGGGGCTATTTATTACTGTGTTGTTCTCCAGCTTTCAAAAAAATTCCTAAAAACAGAAATTCCTGCATCATGGTATCTTTGAAAACCATGGTTTAAAAGACTAATTATAGTAACTTTTAATAAATATCCAAGGTAATTATGAAGTTATCTCATCCCTTTGTGAGTGGCACATTTGGAGAAAAATGGGCAAATACAGTACAAAAACCTTTGGAAACTTATTTCAGCAACTTATTCTGAAATTGGGAGTGTGAGATTTAAATCCAAACAATCATAAAGCAAACCCTCTTTGACAGGAAGAATATCCGATGCTTTGCTCCTCTTCATAGCGCTGCCACATCTCCTGTACACAAATATTTGACAAACATAAGAATTCTCTATGGCAGATCTGACCTGGCACTGCAGGAAAGAAAAAGTACCCTACAGAAGATTTCAAATAAAGATTTCATAAGACACAACAAATACCGTTGTTTATGTTAGAGTCAAGAAAATCCTTGGGATTTCACTGAAAAGTATGACCTGGTTAATTTTATATTTCTCAATGTTTACTGTTTTCTTTTCAATGGGCAGAAGATAAAAGAATATGGCTGAAGCCCTGGCTGAAGATATCAGTTTTTCCACAGTATTCAAGAGAACGGCAAGAGGCTGCCCCTCAGCCCACTGCTTGTCTTATCTGTCATATCCGATGGAATGTCCAGCACTTACAAACTCAGCAAGCAACCTTTTGACTCCATTAATTGGGGTACAGTCTCCACTCTGTCTGGGGAAGAGAGAAAAAAAAACAGAAGGCAGAGCAAAGCTGGTTCCTCAGGCAGCATGGCTGGAATTCTTTCGCAGCCCTTGTGTTCACACAGAAATGCTATCTTAATATCAACTGACATTAAAAGGTAGGACGCCAGAGCAACGCTTTGGGGAAATCGAAGATGATTGAAATCAAAGGGTCTGTACAGCAATTGCATTCAGAAACTGAAACTTCTTACTCACAATTTAGACACTAGAAGAAAAAGACAAATTGTTCCTTTCTTTTTTGAGGTGATAATTATAATAGATCATAATAGTGGCTTTCACATTAAATAATGTTTTTCCATTTCTGTAAAAATTGCCTGCATGTCAAACAAGAAGGAAAGTCACTTAGTCACACTAGGGAGAAACAAATCTCTGTAGTGTATATAATTCATGAAAATCCCCATCCAGTAGTTAGTGAATACCTTTTCAAGTAGTTTGAGTCCAAGTAACAAAATATAAAGAAACAATTATCATGAAGAGTTCTAAAAAAAGAGAATTTCAGTGGAAATATGAGAAAATAGTTAATATGAATATTTTAGAAACTAAAATGTAAAGCATATTAAAACACTATCATAAAATTAACCTTATATAAATAGAAGTAATATTACTAATGATACCTTTGTGTGTCCTATGCATGTATTCTCACAGTGAGAGAAAAGGCAACTCAGTACTGTGTGTGGGAAGATTAAATATCTTTGAAAATTTAGTACTCATTAACAACTATTGATCTTTACTTTGTGTAGCTATTATGCTGTTTGAAATTAAGCAAAACACTCATTTTTCAGGAGTATTGGAGGTGCAATGTCTTAATCTTAAGGCTTTGTCTGTTTCTAATTTTTAATTACTATTATGAGAAAATGATAGTCACCACTTCACTGACTACATCGTTCTAATAACACCAAACATTAGCCAAGTGGCACAAATGCTGGCTGACTTCGACCAGGAATGTGGAAAGATAGGTCTACAGCTGAATCTAAAGAAAACTATGTTTATGAAAAATGAACTAGTTCCAGAGGCCCCATTCACTCTCAATGGAACAAACATCTCTGAATGCAGCAGTTATGTGTACGTAGGTGGAGAAATCAACATGATGAACGACCTAAAACCTGAGCTGCGCAGGAGGAAGAGAGCAGCATGGAATGCCTTCAAAGGCATCGAAGAAATAGCTAAAAGGACAAAGAACCTCCGGCTCCAGGCACATCTCTTTGACTCCACCATTCTCCCTGCATTAACATACGCCTCAGAGACCTGGGCCCTATGAAAGCAGGATGAGAATGCTATTTGGGTCTCCCAGAGAGGAATCGAAAGAGCTATGCTTGGAATATCACGCCTCATTCAAGTGAGAGAAGGAATCTGGAGTTCGACCTCCATCGACAATCAAGAGTCAGGGATGTTGTCTTGTTTGGCGAGGCATTGAAAATCAGATGGGCTGGACATGTAATGTGACTTTGGAAATGGCCGCTGGACTAGAGCCATTACTGACTAGATTCCATGGGATGTCAAAATATCACGTGGCCGCCCACCTACAAGGTGGTCAGACTTCTTTGTCAAGACCCTGAATGAACGATTTGAGACTCTTCATATTCCTGGAGCAAGCAGATGCCATTGGGCTACACTGGCACATGATAGGGTCAAATGGAAATGTTACTGGCTCCTGCTCGAGCAAATTGATGAATAACGAGATGTCAAGTGATCATGAGAAAAAAAGTATTATCTTTTTTACCAAATTTTATTTTATTAATGCACCATGAGTTACAAAGTTATTCATAGTTTGGCTTTGGCATATAATATTCCTTTACCATATATGCTTTTACCACCAGCGTAAGTTCCCTCCACACTTTTCCCAGTTTCCCTCTCCTACCCTCACCCCACTGGCTCCAGCCCCAGCCTGCCATCTCCACAGACATCTTTTACGTTTGGTTATTAAAGTTTGTGCCTTCTGATCAAACTTGTTGACTCTGTGGTTTGACTATTCAACCCTGTCGTTCCTTACCACCACATATCCGAATCCCTTGACTCCTATCCCCGTTGCTTCTTATCTATGTCTTCTCCCCTTCCCTTTTACTCTGTTTCTTTCCTTCTTCCTGTACTGTTGGGTAAAGGGTGACCTGGGAGTTTCCCATGCTAACCCATTGCATTTCCTCCTCCAGTTACTTTAAATACTATATATTAATGAGCTCTTCCTGTGTTTGTCTTTCTTCTGGCTCACTTCATTTAACATGATATCTTCCAGTTCCATCCATTTGCAGCAAATTGCATGATTTCATCATTCCTGAGAGCTGCAAAGTATTTCATTGTGTATATATCTTTGTGAGGTGCTGAAAGCTTGAAATGGGGTAAACACAGCCGTCAGGGTTTGTCGAGGTCCCCAACAGAAGTTGGGATTTGGCAGAGTCCCCTGGTGCATTGGGGCCGAAGACAGTTCCCCCTCCCTACAGATGAGGGGCCACAGGCTTGTTGATAATCAGTGACCATTTAATACAAGAAAAGTTGGCTAGTTTTAGATTCATCATCAAGAGTTGGGGGTGGGGAGTTACAGATAAGTGGTAAACAATGAACAAATGTAAATCCTCTTCCTGCAAGGGAAAATCAGGCGGAATTCCCTCTGTGGGGTATCACATTTTAGATTCCCTCTAAGAGATCCACCCAAGGGCCAGATTCCATTTAGGGTCTTATTGCTTTCTCCTTTTTTATAGTGGTAACCCATAAACAATCATATTAAACTTGTTTCTCAAAAAAATTTCTAGTCATTTTGTATAAACACAGTAAGAGATAAAGACTCATCTATACCTTAGATAGGCTTAACATGGTCTCTCTGGACTCCTCGAAAGGGTGTTTTTTCATGGGGACATCTTGTCATATATCCCAGACTACAGTACTCAGGCCAAATTAGTTTTTTCTAATCCCAATAGGGTCCTTACCTAGTCACTTCTTTTTTTTTTTTTTTTGCTTTTTTTTGGGGGTCACACCCGGAGATACTCAGGGGTTACTCCTGGCTCTGCACTCAGGAATTACTCCTGACAATGCTCAGGGGACCATATGGGATGCCAGGGATCAAACCGGGTCGACCACGTGCAAGGCAAGCACCCTACCGGCTGGACTATGGCTCCGGCCTCACCTAATCCCTTCTTAATAGGTAATGTCAGAGTCTCTTCTATGACTTTGCTCTTTTACCTTATTACATGTCTTATGGCTTTTAGCCTGTCCCATATTGAGACCAGGATCACTTCCTCATGATTTTCCCTGTGTTCATCCAAGTAGCACAGTGGGGCCCTCCTTATGGAGTGTAATCAACTAAAGTCAATCTGAGGGTGACTGAAGTTTAAGTCAGTTAAATATGATGGATACCCGGAGTAGATATTTCAGAGTCAATTAATTCCTATATTACAGAAGCATAGCATTAAACTGTCTTCCTGTGTCTATACAGAAAAGGACATTGCTCTAACATAAGAATATGCAAAGGGCATTAAGGAAAGAGAAAAGCAACATTTCACTTATAATACACAACCCAAAGCCATCAGAAAGTTTGACTTTGAAAGTTGCTGTGTCTGATTAGGAGAGAATGTGACTAACGGGTAGGGGAAGAAGGACACAAGGACAGTCATAAGTAAACACTGAGGATTGGGTGGGACACGGTGTGCCTCCAGGAGCACTGGAGTGGGAGCAATTTAATTAACTTATGCTCCCTGCAGGACAATCCGTTGTTAAACCAGAAGTGCCTAGGACTAAAATCCAACACACAGCCTCTTCAACAAATGGTGCTTGCAAAACTGAGTAACTATGTGCAAAAATTAAAACTGGATTTGCATCTCACGACTTACATAAAAGTCAATTCAAAGTTGATCAAATACCTTGAGATCAAACCAGAATCTATAAAAATCCACTGAGGAAAATAAAGGCAGAATATTCCAGGACTTGGCTCTCAAAGGTATCTTCAATGATACAATGCCACTGGCAAAGGCAACAGAATAAAAAAAAATAAACAAATAGGACTGCATCAAATTAAAGAGCGTCTGCATGGCAAAAGAAACATAGGCTAAAACTAAAAGACAGCTAACTGAATGGGAGAAAATATTTGTTGTCAACATATCAGATAAAGTGTTGGTATCCAGGAAAAAATGATTTATTTTATTCTTTTTTTTTTTTTTGCTTTTTGGGTCAAACCCAACAATGCTCAGGGGTTTCTCCTGGCTCTGCTCTCAGGAATTACTCCTGGTGGTGCTTGGGGACCATATGGGATGCCAGGGATTGAACCTGGGCCAGGATGGGCTGGCCGCATGCAAGGCAAACACCCTACCGGCTGGGCTATCGCTCCGGCCCCAATTTACTTTATTCTTTTTAAAAAATATTTTATCATATGCGCTAAAATCTCAAACTTTCTCTGCTTTTCTCCTTTCCATCCTTCCTTTCTTCTTTCTCTCCTTTCTTCATTCTTTTCATCTACTGTTATAAACATGTCTAGAAAAAAATGTGATTGTGACATTATTACTAAGAGTTTTTCTTCTATATATAAAAGATCCATGAAATTTCAGAAAAAGCATAAATCAGGCAGTCATTGAATGTGGAGTGTGGAAATGAAGGAAGATAATTGCAGTTATACAGAAGGCAACCCACTGAATAGGGCTGTTGAGTGGAAATGGGATATATTTAGCAACACATTTTTAATATTGCTAATTTTATGACTTTAATACAATACTTATAATTACCCATAATAAATGATTGATAATATAAAGTCCCATTGTTTCCGTTTTCTACAGCTCTGTCCTTATGATATGACACAAGCTAGTGAAATTTTAAATCTAGTACGAGGGAGGGATTATTAAAACACTGAAGCATAGTCAGTGGTCTAGCCACGCTGCGCCTAAGCAGTCATCCCCATCTTCCATCAGTGTTCTCAAACTTCGGTGCTTATGGTAGTGATGCTTGTTGAAATACACAAATTTAACTCCATTTAAGAGTTTCTGACTGTATACTCTCTTTCAAAATCATTAGAATTGAAGCCCAAGTTCCTTTTGAAAATGCAGAGGCTGCTGGGGGAATAAAAGAAGCTAAGTTGGTCATTTATAATTATCAGGCTTGTTTGGTCAATATTGACAGTTGGCAGCCATAAAAGGTGAGTTTTGACTAACATTCCTCTCCATATCGTGGCAACCCCATGGTAAGCTACTAATGAAAATATGTTTTTAGATGAATCCTTTTCTAACATTTACTAATATAAGAGCTCAAATAGAAATAAGGTTTTGGGGGCACTGTGAAATAATGTCAACAAACCACAGTCACTCAAAGGGACAAAGGAAAAATCAATAACAAGTTATTACATAAATACTTTTCCAGCTCAAAGCCTGGTTTCCCCCAGACAAATGCCTTTTCTTTTCCAGACTCATCTTAATTTATTGTGGCTTAAAAAGCTCTTTCACTCACATATGCTGACAGAAATAGTGGAGTCATGCATGGTCAGGGTTGGAACTTGAGGTCTCACAAAGTATGCACTTTATCATTTGAGTCAACGTCCCTGCCAAGTTTCAATCTTTAAACTGTGTACCTGGGGCCAGAACAATAGTACAGAGGTAGGGTGTTTTCCTTGCGTGTGGCCAATATGGTTCGATCCCCAGCATCCCACATGATTCCCCATGTACTGCCAGAATTAATTCCTGAGTGCAGAGCTAGGTGTAACCCCTGAATAATGCTGGGTGTGATCCAAAAAGCAAACATAGATAGATGATAGACAGACAGACAGACAGACAGACAGACAGATAGACAGACAGATAGATAGACAGATAGACAGATAGATAGATAGACAGAGAGACAGACAGATAGACAGACAGACAGACAGACAGACAGGCAGGCAGGCAGACAGACAGACAGACAGGCAGGCAGGCAGGCAGGCAGGCAGGCAGGCAGGCAGACAGACAGACAGACAGACAGCCAGACAGACAGACAGACAGGTAGATAGATAGATAGATAGATAGATAGATAGATAGATAGATAGATAGATAGATAGATAGATAGATAGATAGATAGATAGATAGATAGATAGATAGATAGATAGATAGATAGATAGATAGATAGATAGATAGATAGATAGATAGATAGATAGATAGATAGATAGATAGATAAAAAACTGTGCATCTATTTTTGTTTGACAGAGTAAACTATATATCAAACTCCATGAGGACCTCCGTTTTCCACATCTGGACTTCCCCCTCGTCAGAACTCCACCCAGCAGACCAGCCTATCACAGCCAGCTCCCGCGGCCCTACATGGCCGCATGGTTCATCAATAAATGCTGGATTTTGAGATGACTACAAGAGTATGCTACCCGCATGGCAGAGCCTGGCAAGCTACCCGTGTCGTATTTGATATGCCAGATACCAGTAACAATTATAGACCTCATTCCCATGACCTGATGGAATGGTTTGAAGCTCTTTATGTTCCTGAGCAAACAGGTGCCCTTGGGCTCGACTTGCATGAGACAGGTCATATGGAGATGTTACTGGTGCCCACTGAGCAAATCAACGATGAACGGGAAGACAGTGACAGTGATAGTAAACTACACCTGCTTCTAAATATATCAGCTGGAAAGATAATAGCTATACAGATAATGTAATAAACATTAACTGTAGGAGAACTTACTTTAAGTAGTAAATGGTTCTTGGAATGTTTCCTTTGTGGTTTATTGGAAATTTTTTAAACAAAGAATTAGACTGTGAAACAGGTGGAGTTCTTTTCCTACTAGTTTAAAGAGCTAACTGTAAACTTGAAATGAAACCTAGTATTGAATCTGACTGTGCCATTGGTTAGATACACTTTTATTTATTTATTTTTATTTATTTATGTTGGTAAAAATAAAAAAAACTACAGTTTCATTAATGAATTTACAACTTTATAGGAAATTAAACATTAATGGAAATGTGTGATCATTTACATTCTAATCAGATGTTCAAGGTGACCCATTCTTTGTTTTCATTCATCATTTATTTTAGGGTTTTAGGGGACCATATGTAGTTCTGTCAGTAAATGCTCGAGATGAGAGCCTTCTACTGAGAATATACCACCTGCACGGCAGAGCCTGGCAAGCTACCCGTGTTTTATTTGATATGCCAAAAACTAGTAACACTTATGGACCTCAATTCCATGACATGAAGAGTGGTTTGAGGCTCTTCCTGTCCCTGGAGCAAGCAGATGGCCTTTGGCTACACTTGCTTTCTTCAGGGCGTTTGGAGATGTTACTGGTGCCGCTAGAGCAAATCAATGAACAACGGGAAGACAGTGATACAGTGATTTATGTTGGTGCCATACTTGATAACAAGCACCCTTTGATCACTTGTCACTTGTATCACTTGTCTTCCTGTTGTTCCTTGATTTGCTCGAGTGGGCACCAGTAACATCTCTATTAGTCCTGTCACGTGATAGTGTAGCCCAAGGCCATCTACTTGCTCCAAGAATACGAAGAGCCTCAAACCATTCCTTCAGGTCATGGCAATGAGGTCTATAATTGTTACTGGTTTTTTGCATATAAAATACAACACGGGTAGGTTGCCAGACTCTGCTGTGCAGGTGGTATACTCTCAGTAGTAGGCTCTCATCTCATGCAACAACTGATGATCTGAAGCAATGGGGAGAGATTGGCTTTTCTCTTTGGTGAAATAGACTTTGCTGTAGGGTAGGACTCTGATAAGCAGGGCTTGAGATCGGCTTTTCTCTTAGGCAGAACTCTGATGAGCTGTGCAGTCCAGATATTGAAAATGACTGCCCTCATGATGCATGGGTTCCTCTGGCTTATGAGGCTCTATTTGGATGGCGGGCCTATTTCAAGGCCAGTTTTACCTGGTCCAGAGACTCAGATACAAGGGCAAAGCTGCTCCTGGCTCTCCCTGTGCTCAGCTGTTCATGAGGCACCCGGGAGGGAAGGTAGAGTCTAGCCCTGGCCTGCCACCCATTGATACTATGAAATAATAAAGGTACTTTATTCATACAGATATTTTTTCTAGAAAAGTCACAGCACTGTTCTAATCATGAAAAGTGTATTTTTAAAACTCCAAGCAAATACACAAAAAAAAAATTAGTATTTTCCCACCATACCACACCAACTTACCAAGACATTTAATAACAAGGAAAACAAAAGAACAAAAATGGTCACAGATCAGAGGAAGAACTGTCCTGTGCCATATTTGAACCCCAGGACATACAGAGAAAAAAGCTGATGAGATTTAATTAGAGTGCATAATTCAATTAATAACAAAATTGTAATGCTGGATTCTTTTTTATTGACTAATATAAATTATAATGTGAAATATTAGCAAAAGGTGAAACTGGAGAAGAATATTTGGGGAATGTGTGCTATTGTTGACAACAACATTCTGTATAGCTAAGAGTATTCGAAAATAAAAACTCACTAAAAGAAAATTATAAGATATAGAAAACAGTATTGAAAATGTCTTTGACTCTCAAAACACAAAATAATCTCTTAACCAAAGGTGAAAATTTACAGGAAAGTTTAACAAATTCAAAAATATTGAATTCTGGAATGTCTGTCCATAAAAAATTTTCCAAAGAAAGTAAAAATGTAAGTTTCCTGTCACATGCTTGGAAAAGACATCTACAAGTTCACTTCTGTGACAAAGTGCCCTGGCAACAAAAATTTTAAAAGACCACCAACTGCAGGAAAATGAGGAAAAAATTTGTAATAGGCACTTTAGAAAAAGGAAATCTCAAAATTTAAATTAACATATTAAAGTCTTCCTCATTACTGCTAAAGAAAAATCCGCAGTGGAATATGATTTCATGTTTGCTTCATTGGAAATTTCAATTTATGAGAATTCCATGTGCTATCAAATATGTGGAATGTCCAAACATTTATATACTGCAGGTGGGAGTGTAAGGTTATACTGTCACATTGGAAACAATTTGGCAGGATCTAGAATTGAAGATATGTCTGCCCTACATATGGCAAAGAGATTGCACTCCCACATTTATACCCAAGAGAGACTTCTCTATATATGGACGTAGAAACACATACCGAAATATTCCCAGAAACCTTCTTTGTAATCACATAAAAATGAAAAGGAACCCAAGCATCTATCACAACACAATAAAACACAGTGCAACTCAGCAATAAGAATAAATGATAATAATAAGGAATAACAAGTATGCATTTTAAAAATGTAACTTGGAGGAAAAGAAGAACCTGGAGATGCATATAACACTCGTATTACAGACCACTAATAAAAAAAAAAAAACTAAACAATTTTCTATTGCGTTTTGTTGCTAATTTCAAACTTTCTTTTTCACTGAAATGATGACTATATGTTTTGGGAATATAGTCTCACACCTCTTCAAATGTATGTTACCATGCCACACGCACCACCAGAGAAGCAATATTCCTCCATCTTAATCACTTGGATTGTCTCCATTGATTCCTTTGGTATTCTTAGTTCAGTACTTAAAATCCAGGGGCTTGGGGCTGTGGGTGTGTTTTAATGGTAAAATGTGTGACTTGAATCCTTGAGACCTGGGTTAAGATTTGAACATCTCAAAACATTTTCCAAGGGCTTGTTTTTTGTGGCATTATCTGCCCCCTTGTCTCTGTGTTTTACTTCTTTGTATCCCATCAATGATTGAGGTCGTTGTCTTTCTCCTCTGACTTGTTCCATTTAGTATAAACCCTAACAATTAAATTCATGTTGATACAAATAGTGATAGTTCTTACAGAGGAATAGAATAATATAGATGAATATATATCACTAAGACTATGTATATTCATATATTTATCCACTAAAATGTCTATGAACAAGGGTTATTTAAATAACTTGTTTATCACTATCACTATCACTATCACTATCTTCCCGTTCATCATCTATTTGCTAGAGCGGGCACCAGTAATATTTCCATATGTCCTGTCTCATGCTAGTAGAACCCAAAGGCATCTGCTTGCTCCAGGAACATAAAAACCTCAAACCATTATATTAGGTCATGGGAATGACCTAATATAAATGTTACTGGTATTTGGCATATCAAATACGACATGAACAGCTTGCCAGGCTTGCCGTGCAGGTGGCATACTCTTGTAGTCACCTCTAAATAAAGCATTTATTGATGAACCGCGGGGCCGCTTAGCAGCCGACAAGCTGGCTGTGACAGTCTGCTCTGCTGGGTGGGGTTGTGACGAGAGGGAAGTCCGGATGTGGAAAATGGTGGCCCCCATGGAGTAAGGGGCGTCGAATGGCTTGTTGGGAGGCTATGCTGGGGTGGCAGGCCAGGGCTAGAACCCGCCATGCCTCCCGGGCACCTCCCTGAGCGGCTGGGCACAGGGAGAGAAAGTAGCAGCTCTGCCCCATGTCTGAGAGTCTCTGGTTCAGCATACCTGGGTTATATAAATAGAATTTCAATGCAAAGAGAATAATTTATTTTCCTAAATTAGTGTTTCATATTTGTTAATAACTACCTAAGTAAGGGATTTCTGTGTTATATGGTAATGTATTTGTAATATTTTGAGGAACCTCTATACTGTTTTTCTTAGAAACTGGACCAATTTACATCCCAATAGTGTCATTTTTCTCTGTATTCTCACCAACTACACTTGTTATTTCCAGTTATTTTGATGACAAGCAATTCTCAGAGGTGTGAGCATATCTGATGGCATGAGTTATTTTAGAATAATAAATATGTAAGAAAGTTATAAAGAAAAACAGGAGCATGGTAGATATAGTAGAATATAAACTCTACAGAGTATTTACACATAACAGGCTTTGAAATCAACGCAACAATTTTTCCTTCTAATCTTTCCATTCCCTTTGTTGTAGCTGTGATGTCCATGAGTCTCACCCTTTTGGCTGGTGTTGGGGAATAGGAGGTTGGAGGTGGAGTAGGGATATGGGTCACACACAGGATTACACACCTTAATTTTCCTCATATTCAATTGATTGTGGTTTGCTAGAGGTCACACTCTGTATGGTGATATTGTACCACAAATGTTAGCATTTTAGAACTTCAGTAGATATATAGGTGTGATGCTGGAAATCACCTGCAACCTCATGTTAATAAGATGGGCACCGGGTACTCTACTACTGAACCACCACCAGGTTAGAGTTATTGTAGGAAAAGTCTTTGGCAAATGGACCAGTGCCTCATATAATAATAGTTCATATTTTATATTCTTTGACATTAAGAGTGAGTGAATTTTTATGACTTAGTGGGTCACCTGTGGTATAACAATATAAAGGGAAAATTTTTTCAAGGTAAGGGAGTGACTTCTACTGCAAACAGAACACAAGATTGCATCAGCCAGGCAGAAGTCACAGAAGAGGAACTGATGGAGCTTTACTTACCCCCCCATTTCCCTCATTTTTCCACAGGTTCTGATAGACTTTGTTTTATAAAGACTAGGCACAAAAAGAGACAAATATTATAGCCTAAGTGCTGTACCCAGAACAAAATCTGATAAAATTCTGTGGCAGTGCTAGAGTGATAGTAAAGCAAGTAGGGCAATTGCCTTGCATGCAACAAACTTGGTTTCAATTCCAGCAGCCCATGTGGCTCCCTAACCTTGCCTAGAGTGATCCCTGAGGGCAGAGTCAGTAATCAGTGCCAGGTGTGCCCCACACCAAAAATAATAATAACCACAAAACCACCATCTTGGAAACCAGTGGTAGTGTCCTTCGTGGTACAGATTCCACCACTTTCTTATTCCGTTAATTTGGAAAAGCAAAGCTCATTACTCCAGCTGGGTTGCATGACTTTCCTCACACCAGTGAGCAAGTGTCAGAGAGCGATGGGTTCTCAGAAAAAAATCGGGGAGCAGAACAGATCTCAGTGGGACCTCCATTTAATGGAGAATGCTGGGTTCCCCGACAAAATCCGGGAACTAGGACAGGTATCCCCTTCTACACCAGGCGATCAGCAGCCTGTGGACAGAGACTCACAAATCCAGCAAAGTTTAAAAAGACTTTACTCTCACAGGTTCTGTTATGCCATCTAGTAGCTGGAAAACCCCAGACTTTAGGTTCCTAGCTGGACCCTGCTACATGTAGTTTTAGAATCCTAGGTCAAGACGGTTGCTACCACGTGCTAAGGCCCACCCGGGAGAGAACCGAGAATAGGAGAGCAGAGGCAGAGGGCAAAGAGGGAAGAGAACCAAAAGAGGAGGGTTACTGCTTTTATATCCTTTTTAGCCCTGACAGGCCCACATCAATGGACAGCAGTTAAGGTCAATCCCTTCAGGTTTCCTTCTCCCAGGACCTCATCTAGTCCCATTGAAATATTAATATTGCCCCAGCCAAGTTCTGTCCTTGCAGTTTCCCTGAACACCTTATGCAGAGTGGGGAAGGGCATGTATCTGTACCATGGGTATTCTACAGCCAAGTATATATTTCTCCAAGCCTTCACAAGATCCTTGTCTTTACTTCATAGTGGTTTTGGATATTAGCTTTTTAGACTTATTAGAGAGTCATGCTTGAGGCAAACAGCATTTCTCTCTGATCAAATTATAACTATACTATACTTAGAGATCCAACATAGCCAGGTAAAAATACTGGAAAGATCTGTCTAGTCCCATGATGATCGTGGTAGCATGAGAGAAAATATTTATACCAGCTAACATAGAATACATGGTAAGGTACATGTCAAATAGCGTCACAGATTCAAACTGTTTTCTGCCCTTATCTACAAAGTGGCCTGCAGGAGTAACCCCAGACAAGATACAGAGGGTCTGGGCAGTGTGTCCTGCAACAAGCAAGAAACCACAGGGATTTTCCTTCTGACACAAAGATGATCAGTAGTTTTCATTTTTAATAGAACCATGGAATCACGGGTGTCAACAGATGGATGAAAAATCAGAATAATCTTTTGTCTACTTAATAAAAGTGAATGAAAGAGAAAGGAAACCAAGATAGGTGAGGGAAGGAAAGACGGAGAGAGAATGGAGGTTTTCATTCTTACTAGCAACCAGATCCAGATCGGCCACCCAAAGCATAACAAGATCCCCAAGTTTAGAATCAAGTTTGTTACCTTGGTAGATACGATTAGCACTTTTAATTTTATACCTTACCAAACCTCTGTTTAATTCATTTCCATCCTGGTCACAGCAGTGAAACTTTATTTTCTAAGCAACAGTTCTCTCATTTTCAAAACAGATTCTAAACACCTTGGTCTTTACACCTGGGCTTCTCAACATTGTAAAACCCTGTCCTTCCTAAGGGTTTATCCCAAACACCTGGAATACTTTCTTTCCTATCTAGCACTGCTCCTTCCTTGATTTGTACAAGGCCATTAACACAGGAATAATGGAAGAATTTCTGAGGCAAAACTGGCCTATTCTTGCCAGAAATATTTCTTATCTCTATTCCTATTCAAAGCAGCTGCCAGGAATTATGAGAAACTATCCTCAGAGAAATGCAATCTTCTTTTAAGATTTGAGCATATTCGGTAGGAAGATGTTTTACACTCTTATGACATCAAAAGAAGTATCTTAAATAGTAGGCAGCTTTGTAACGGTTTGTCTCACAGCGATTCAGTCAAAAAACGTCTTTTTTGGGTGGGGGACGGGAGGGGAGGGGTACATTGGTGGTGGAAATGGGGCACTGGTGGAGGGATGGGTGCTGGAATACTGTATTACCAAGAACCAATTATGAACACCTTTGTAATTGTATGTTTCACGGTGGTATAATAAAAAAAAATTTTTTTAAAAAAATGTCTTTTTAAAACCAAATATCAGAGCAGGGAAATTAATAGGCTAATTCAGCTAGAGAAGTTGATCTATACCAATACTATATAGATTGTGCAGAGGTGGAACCGGAAAGCAAGGATCGAGGACAAGAGAGGTTTACCTGGGACTAAATTTATTCATCACAGGAAAGGTGTCTGAAGGGAATGATATGAACATAAACCATTATTTTCATGAAACAGTGCAGGGCTTTGAAAACGTTTTCCACTAGCAAATCTTTTCACCAGAGAAATGCAACACAGGTGAGCACTGCCAAAACTGTCTTGGATTCATTATGAATTTGATCTTGAACTCATTTTTGGTCCTTGGTCATTCAGAAATATTTTTCTGGCTCCAAGTTTTTCATGCTCCATTAACAAGTTATGCGACCCCATATGGGACTGTCAATCTGGAAATAGTTGATGTGAGATTGAAAATTAAGCCCCAGATCTGCTCTCTAAAGTGGGTCAAGCAGGAAACTGTGCCTATATGAAAGCTGCAGATCATTGGAACAAATATGATTAATGGTGCTGCAAGCTCCACTATTGCCTTTAAGAAGCAATGGAAAGAGCCTGGGGTGTGACTAGTAGTGAAGAACTTGCCCGACAGGTGTGAAGTCTTGGTTTCTGTCCCCAGAACCAATATTTGAGAAGTAAAAGTAAATAAATGAATATTACTTATAGTATAGTAATACTTGTAATACTTTTAGAAGATATCAGAGGATACTCTGTGCTCAGAGATTACTTCTGACTCTGCACTCAGGGATCTTTCCTGGTGGGGATTGGCAACCATCTGGGGTACTGGGGTTTGAGCTCAAACTAGCCATGTGTAAGGCAAGTACCATACCTGTGTTAGGGTCCGGAGTCGCAAATTCTTAGGAATCCCAAAGAAACCAGCCAGTAATGCAAAACACAAGTGGAGTTTATTAAGCCAGCTAGCCAGGGTCAAGCTCTCAGGCACGCAGGCGAACGCTAGGCCCTGAGTAAGGGGGAGCTTTTGGATTATATAGCCACTATTAGCAACATAGTCCATGCAAACTTAAATTTAAAGAAAAAGATAACTCAAGAAGAAACACAACTCAAGTTACACAGACAAGTTATTTTGGTATGTCTCAGGCTGTTCTAAATGTTAGTATGCCCTGCCCACACCCAAGCGGTTTCCATAGATACCGCAGATAGTGGAAATAAGATTCTGGGCTAAGTCTGCCCAGATGTCCTTCCCAAGGCCAAATGGGGGTGATGCCGAGCCCTTGGTAACTTTTCATAGCTACATGGAAGCCCTTTGGCTCATAGACCCTGCCTAAGTCGGGGACTGCTGGGGTCCCCAACAATACGGTAAACTAGTTCCCTTCTACCTCCAAAGCTGGCAGGGAATGAATAAAAACTCAGGAATCCGCGCAGTTTTAAAAGACTACTATCACAGGTTCTGATATACAATCCAAGTACAGGAAAAACCCCAGATTCTGGGTTCCCAGCTAGGCCCCCTGCCACGTGTAGGCCAAGATGGCTACCACCACGTGTTGAAGCCCAACAGAGGACAGAGAGAAGCAAACACAAAGGGAAGCCAAAATAGCAAAAAAGTCCCCTTCTTCTTATCCTAGCTTCTTTTATAGACAGAAGCTGGCCAAAATCTTCCAACCCAGGCCATCTATGTTGGGCTATCTAGAGATGTAGCCAGGCAAATGACCTTTTGAAATGTAGATCTTTAGGTGGGCCTTTGGCTCAAGCTTCACAAAAACCAGAGTTGATCTCCAGATGTAAAATCTCTCTAGCAGAGAGAGGAGGGGCTGCATCTCTGAACCAGAAAGCAGTTCAGAATGTAATTTGTAGGAAATGGCATTAGTATTTTTTTACTATGAATATACAGCTAGCAGGTCCCAGACTCTGGATCCCACTAAGGTCCAAACTCCATCAGAATAATTCACTTTGGCCTTACCTTTAGAGTCACAGACACGTTAGTTTGCTCAGAGGCACATTGGCATGTCTCTGAACTTGGAGAATTGATTACATTATGGTTGATCTAACGCGCCAAGTGCTCTTGGGACATCTACATGTATGTGCCACACAGGGACCCATGGGAACAGGATATTGATCTGGGGCAAGTGAGATTCATGATAAAAATATTTATGCCATATAAAATTATGAAATCAGTCCAATTCTGCCTGAACTCCTATTGTGTCTGCCCTGGAGATTCCCCAAAGGCAGGGACCAGCTCTCCATAAAAGCTAAGTGTAGCTGGAGGCTAAGACTCAGTAAGGCGTGTCACCCAACATGCCTGTGGTTTTGCTTACCTAACACCTGGTGTACTATCTGGTCACTTAGACTAACATTTATGTTTAAACATAGATGAATCTGTACGTTTGACAATTGTTATTTATTCACATTTTCCCTATTCTTTAGCAAAAAAAAATAAGAAACAGCATATTGGAAAACATTGCTATGACTCATAATAATTTCTTCTTTTAATAATAGAAGAAATTATTAAATTATTTTAATAATTTCTTCTTTTTAATAAAAAAGTCAAGAGCTTTTTGAGAAAATATGATAAAACTATTTATTTATTTTTCATTCTGGGTTACTCCTGGCTCTGCACTCAGGAATTAGTTCTGGTGCTACTTGGGGGACCATATGGGATGCAAGGGATCTGGGATGGCTGTGTACAAGGCAAACACCCTACCCTCTGTACTATCATTCTGGCCCCAATATGATAAAACTTTAAAGAAAATATTTTAAACAGAACATACAAATGATACAGAAAAAATAATAGTCAGCTTATGTAAACAACTAACACCATAGAATTGAGGGAAAGGTGTTAATATCTTTATTCGATAAAGCACTTATTATAGAGAA
This sequence comes from Cryptotis parvus, assembly GCA_021461705.1. Lineage (NCBI taxonomy): Eukaryota > Metazoa > Chordata > Mammalia > Eulipotyphla > Soricidae > Cryptotis > Cryptotis parvus. The sequence goes on from JAJIBD010027367.1 coordinate 164,233, forward strand.
ATACTTTTGCACCACTTGTGCAAAAAATAAAATCTAGAAGTAATTGTGTAAAGCAAAAAATTTTACTTCTATCATTGTAATAACACAATTGGGATTATAACATGTTTTAAGACAACCCTAATACATTATTTACCCCCTCCCCATAACCGAAATCAGAGCTCATCTCATTTTTATGTTCAGACCAAATAGCATGTCAACTTAAAAACCCAATGACTAAAAAGCGGGACTGGGGAAGCTGGAACTTCGGCTCGCCCCGTGTCCAGCTGACTATGGGGCCCCGGGAGGACAGATGGGTTTTGGGAGTGGGCCCATCACCTCTGGGGGGTCCCGGAAGCAGTCGGATGAGACTTGCACAGCACACTAACCACCACGTTCGCTGTCCGGATGCTGGGAAACTGCCTCATGACCAGATTAACAGAACAAAACCAGTTCGAGCCCAGGTCACTTGGCCTCTTGCGGCGCGTGCGGTCCATTAAAATAGTGGAAACAGTAATGTCCTTTAATGCACTGAATTCCACGATGTGCAGGAAAGTTTGGCGGGAGGGAGAGATGAAGAGGAGAGAAATGACATACAGAACCCACCAAGTAGTTGAGGTGTGGGAGGGGGAGGAAAGTGGGGACATTGGTGATGGGAGATGGGTTTGGGTGGAGGGATGGGTGTTGGAACACTGTAGAACCAAAACTCTACATGAGCATCTTTCAATTGTATGTCCAAAATGGTGTAATAAAATTTGGGGGAAAAAAAAACAATAAAATAAAATAAAATGAAAAAATAAATAAATAAAACTCAATGACTGTGTGTGTGTGTGTGTGTGTGTGTGTGTGTGTGTGTGTGTGTGTGTGTGTTGCCGGGAGCCAAACCAGTACTTCAGACTTGCAAAGCAATTGCTATGCTGTGCCCAGCCCCCACTTTTGTTTCTTCTAAGGCTCTGTCACTACAACAGGTTTGATTCCAGACAGATATTCTGGAAACATTTAGATTCCAAAATTCTGCTCTCATCCATGATAATTTTCAAGTAGCTGTTCTATTGTCAGTAGAATATTGCCCCTGCACATAAACCCTTGAAGGTAGCTGGTGAGAGTTTCAGGTTAAATTTAGCTATGGCACTCCCCTGAAGGACACCTGGGGGCACACGAAGTAAAAGAAACCTCAGAGTATAAACCAAAGACAAACCAGTTAGCCTCTCTGTCCTCCAAGGCAGTAAGGCCTGTTAAAACTGAACAAACTGGTCTCATATTCTCAGTCATAACTCCACAAGTGCATCAAGATTTTTTGTTTATTTATTTGCTTGTGTTTTGGGTCACTCCCAGCAATGCTCAAGGATTATTCCTGCCTCTGCACTCAGGAATTACTCCTGGGTGTGCTCTTGGAACCTTATGGGTTGCCAGGGATAGAACTCAGATCTCCCATGGGCAAGGCAAATGTCTTACTGGCTGTACTATTATATTACTCCTGCACTGTGCATTAAGTGTTTTTAAAACTGCCATGTTATTTTTGCAGTGCTGCTCCTGGGTACTCCAGGTTCTTTTCCCCCAGGCCCTGTTTGTTCACATGTGGTGCTAGGAGGTGGGGACTGGACCCCCTTACTCCTGATGATGTAGGTGGGCCCCACAGGTGGCTTATGTGAGGCCAGAAGGGAGAGAGATGGTCATTTTCTCCCCAGCCACCTCTGCCACCAGGGACCCGCTAAGCTAAGGACTGATAAAAAAGGCAAGTCAGTCCTAGGCCTTACCCAGGGTTTCCTCAGGGTTCTTGTCTTCCTCGTAGAAAAAGAATTTTCAGGAGTAGACGAGCAGTGAAGTAGAACAGATTTTATTGTGGAGTTTTTAGGAAGGGGAAGTAGAAGGGAAAATAGAGAGAGAGAAAGACAGAGAGAGAGAGAGAGAGAAAGAGAGCGTACTCATCTCAAGAGGGGAGATGCGGGCGACACACACGCTGGGGCACCACATGTGCTCAGCCACGTGGGCTCAAGCAGCACATGGGCTCAAGCAACATATGCACATAGTCCTTTGGTCAAGACGGCTTTCATAGATTTCTTCCCAAGCTACTCCCTTATAGGGCTCCAAGCCAGGTTAAGGCCTGTTGCTAGGGCCCTTGCCAAGGGGAGTAGACTTCCAGAGTGGTCGTCTTTGAAAATCTCCTTTTCTTGACCTCTGTTTCTGCTGGATCTTCTGTCTTGGAATGTAGGCAGATTTAGGGCTGGGCTGAGAAATTGGATCCAGCTTCCTCAGGGTTCCTTATTGGTTAATGGATCTTATAAAATCTTCATTTCAGTTTTCTAAACAGGTAACTCTGGGCAGCCTTAGGGTGAAACTTCATTGCCTTGGGGACCCGCTGTCTGCCTGCCTACATCCCTGATACCTCCAGGCAGTAGTAGTTTCTGAGCTCCCAGGCCCTGGACAGGCAGGGGAAAATCCTGAGCCAACATTTTCTCCAGTAACCTGCAGTCCCTCGGAAAGCCTGCTTTCAGCACCAACTCCAGCTCTGAAATAATGACTGTGTGCTTTGCTTTTAGAAACAAGTTCAGAAAATTAGGAGCATATTTGAATTTAAACCAGACCTTGTAGGGTACATCTTAGTTCTTGTGGAAGCTGAGAACTTCAGTTCACCCAAGAGCAGAAAATCCATTGCTTCAGGGCAGTCTGAAGAGGTCTCCTAGGTTTTCTTTGCAATGCTAATTTCGGAGGTGAGATGCAAAAAGTAGGAATAGTATAAGGGAGGAGAGCCAGAATTCTTAAACAAATCAAGTAGGCATTCAAACAATTGAAGAAAGAAGTCAGCTCATTTCATTTAATGTCTGAGTTCATCCAAAAAGAGCTCATCAAACCAGGTGTATATATATATTTTTGCCCATGGGATAAATCCTCTATAATATAAGTTGGCAAAAATTTAAGACTAAGAAAAAAAAATACAAGAAAAAAGAGAGAAAGAAAAAAAACAGAAAGAAAAGCTAATATCAGCAACCCTATAATCAAATTATACGGGAAACCATTCTCCAAATACTTATTAAGTATATTTCGATCTAAGTGTACATTTTTCTTCTTATATGTAAAGGTTTTTGTATTGTCCTGTGTAGGATGTATAGTGGACTACATATGTATTCTCTAATTATAGGCCTATTTACCTCATATTATGCTGCAATCATCTATGTAATGTCCCAATATACTTGTTTTATTATCGCTTTACAATATTGTATGACTTGTTTTAGTTTGTTTTCTCCCTGAATATTATTGTACTTAAGGTATTAAGGATTGACACAGCTGACCCACTGAAGTCCTCTGCTCTACCAACTGAGCTATCGAAGGTATTAGGAACCATTTTATTTGGCCCTCGTTAGGTCTGTGCACAAACAAGCCCAGCAAAGAGTAAGTTCCCAATAAACATACAATGAGTTCATTTTTTTTACATATGCCCAAGATATTTAATTTTCATAAAAATTATGAGTACAAAGTTTGGCAACTAAGGCTGACATTCTTCATAAATGCCAGTTTAGAATCCATAATTAAATGCAAGTGTCATAGTGAAGACTTGTATAACCTCTATAATGAAAATATTGGTTCTTCTCTCTCAAATATGGATATAGGTGGGTCCCATGGGTATCTTATGTGTGGCAGGAAGGAGAGAGAGATGGTCACTTTCTCCCCCAGATGCCTCTGCTGCCCAGGACCCACTGGGCAGGCTAAGGACTGATAAAGTCTGTGATGAGTCCCTGCAGAGCATGGGCCTGAGCCCGAACAGCCCAACTAGTTGGCCCCAGTTGGCCCTCAAGGCCACTTGATCTCTAGGCACGGGAGTTGATCCCCACCACCCGAGATTTCTTGGGGAGCCACGGACTCAGGCTGAAGCGAGGAATTGCTCTTTGCAGGAAAGGAAAGTCAGTCCTAGGCCTTACCCAGGGTTTCCTCAGAGTTTCTGTCTTCCTTGCAGAAAAAGAATTTTCAGGAGTAGACAGCTTTCATTACAAGCAACGAAATAAAACAGATTTTATTATGGAGGTTTTAGGAAGGGAGAGGAGGAGGGAAAGTGAGAGAGAGGGGGGGCGGGAAATGCAGGTGACACATGTACTCGTCCACGTGGGCTCATGCGGCACATGGGCTCAGGCAGCATGTGCGCGCTGTCCTTTGGTCAGGACAACTTTTATAGATTTCTTCCCAAGCTACTCCCATATGGGGTTTCAACCTAGGTTAAAGTCCGGTGCTAGGGCAGTTACCAAGAGAAGTAAATTTGGGGAGTGGTCGAGAAAATTTCCTTTTCTTGACCTCTGTTCCTGCTGCTGGATCTTCTGTCCTGGAATGTAACCAGATTAAGGGCTGGGCAGAGACAGGTTGATTCACCTTCCTCAGGGTCTATTGTTGATGAAGGTCTTATCGAGTCTTGGTTCCTGGTTCCAAAAGGTGACGCTAGACAGTCTTAGGGCTAAAGTTCATTGCATTGGGGACCCCTTTATGCTTGCCCTCATCAATACTAAGTAAATTCTCTAAACTAAAAATGTCTGGCCTTAAAATACCTTTTTACTTCTTGACATACAAGACAATGAAATGTCTTTTTTATAGTTTGGAGAAGAACTATTTGAACTATCACGATCACGATCTTCCCGTTGATCATCTATTTGCTAGAGCGGGCACCAGTAATATCTCTATATGTCCTGTCTCATGCCAGTAGAGCCAGGGGCATCGGCTTGCTACAGGAACATAAAGAGCCTCAAACCATTATATTAGGTGATGGGAATGACCTAATATAATTGTTACTGGAATTTGGCATATCATATACAACACGAGAAGCTTGCCAGGCTTGTCGAGCGGATTTGAACTATAAGTGTAAAAAAATAATGGGGGCCGGAGCGATAGCCCAGTGGGTAGGGCGTTTGCCTTGCACGTGGCCCATGCCGCCCAGGTTCAATCCCCGGCATCCCATATGGTTCCCCGAGCACCACCAAGAGTAATTCCTGAGTGCAGACCCAGGAGTAACTGCTGAGCATTGCCAGGTGTGACCCAAAAAAAAATAATAATAATAATAATAATAATAATGAACTCTAACCATAAAGTATAGCATATAGCCATGTAGATATTCTTTTATTCTCAGTCACACATATTCTGTTCATGGGGTTGCTAAGTTACACAAAACTTAACAGAAATGTAATTTGGCTCTTTAAAAATAGGCTAGGCTGCTTGCTTTCTTGTTTCTGGCAAAATGAGTCCCAAAGGAAAATATAGTCTCAGAACAGGCATTTATTATAGTCACTTTCTGAACTTAAGTAGTGATTGATAAAAAAAAAAAATTAACCTTAAATTTTAACATGGATATAAGCAAATATTTACAAGCATTAAGAAAATACCACTTTTGCTTCCTCATCTTTATTATGCAATCTAATTGCAGAAAATACACTAGATCCATTTCAGCAAAAGCCACTGATTAAACTTCCACAAGTTACTATTTCATATTATCTTCCTTCTCATTTTGCTGAAAAAGAAATACTCCAACACACTCCTAACCCATCTATTTTGAGATGAAATGTTGACAAAAGTGGGTGTCATCTATAAACTGAATTCTTAGATTTTGACCAACTTTGGCAAGCATATTATTTCTTACAGATAGTGTAATACTTACAGAAAGCAAGTATTATGAATATCTTTTAGGTTCCTATTGCAAATTCTGACCTCAGAACCTAGAAGTTCTTTATAGTATTTAGGACTTTTAAGCTAATAGGATGCTCTGGTCATTTCCCTGGGGCTACCAACTTCACAATCTGTTGATGAATAAGAAAAAAGTAAAGACATTTCTTGGATAATTCCTCCCAGGTGTGTATTATTGAATATCTAAAGAAAATATGTTAGCAAACACCAACAAAACTAATTTCTAGATTTGAGGAAATGATGGTGGTTAGTAGTAGGAAAGAATAGTGAAGACGATGGTAGAGACCAAGGAGAATGAGTTGGGCTGTCTTCCCAGTAGGAGGATGACACCAGAATTTTGATGAGGGCATAAGTGTAAAGGTAAGCAGTTAAACTCCTGAAAATCCATAATGTTCTAATTTAATGAATACATTTATAAAATTATAAAAATAACTTTTCTACTTAAATAATAATTCACAACTAATAAAATTATTGATTCTTTAATATCTAAAAACATCTGCCAATAGTTTCTTTATTCCTATTTTTTTATTTGTAGTTTTCACATGGGCTCCTCCTCCCATTCTTCTACCTCCATGGTGGTGGGCATGGCTGCGAGCTCCCAACCACCCCAGCCAACAACTCTGGAAGAGAGACACTCCAGACCCACAGCTGCACTGGTGGCCGCGCGACAGTCTTAGATAATACTGGAAGTTAGGCCAGGTCCTTCCCTGGATCTTTCACATTTATACACTGTATACAGTTCTAGGCAGGTTCCAGCCGTGGTCTGTCATCCCACTGAGCCTAGCAGGAAGCCAGAGCAACCCTCACACAATGAGGTCAGTCAATCTCAACATAGCACTTCACAGCTCCTCAGAGCTCCACCCAAGAGAAAAGCCGATCTCTCCCTGTAGAGGTTCATCAGCAAATGCACAAAATGAGAGTCTGCTACTGAGAGTGTACCACCACACAGCAGAGCCTGGCAAGCTACCCGTGTTATATTTAATATGGCAAAACCCAGTAACAATTATAGACCTCATTGCCATGACCTGAAGGAATGGTTTCTTCTGTTCCTGCAGCGAGCAGAGGACCTTGGACTACACTCTGCTTGAGTCAAGATGTATGGAGATGTTACTGGTGCCTTCTCGAGCAAATCAATGAAAAACAGGAAGACAAGTGAAGACAAGTAACAAGCTAAGGTCTCAAATTTCACACTCCCTTTTGTTTCTTTCCTTTTACAAGAGGTTCTTTGCAGAATTTGATTTCTTTCTTTCTTTCTCTTTTTGTGTGTCTGAGTGAAGACTTGAGGATGGATCTACAGTCCCACAACATGCCTCACATAAACACTGAGTCACAACTCAGGCCCCAGAATTTGATTTTTGTTTTCTTTTCAGCTTTCTAGTCCATGCTCAGATGTGCTCAGGGATTACTCTTGACTCTGGATTCACGGACTACTCCAAGTGATGCTCCAGGAAACACAAATTTAAGGCAAGTCCCTTAAACCCTATACTATCTCTGGCCAGAGACTTTCCATTTTCAAATAATAGAATTTGTGTTTCTTTATTTTTTTCTTCTTTTTAAAACCAGGTTATAACTGTAGAATATCTTGCTTTCATCCTCACTTTGCAGGGCCTGTGTTTAAGCATCTTTATATACCTTTAATTTCCCATATATGACATATATGCAAAAATTTAAAAAAAAAGACAAATAAAGGTTCTATGAGTATCTTGTTTGCTCATTTGCTTGTTTGTTGTTGAGGGACTTCTGCTGGTCATTAGGGCTTTCCCCTACAAATTCCCTTCTAGTGGGGTAGAACTTGAGCTCCAACTCAGGATGGCCGTGTTCAAGGCAAGCACCCTACCCACTGTTTTATCACTCAAGCCTCAAGGTAGAGAGGCATGAACAGAAATGAACACACCTGGTGGATTCTAAAGCAGGAATTTTTTTTTCTTGGTTTTGGGGCCAGATCCTACAGTGCCCAGGGTTTACTTCTAGCTCAGTGGTCAGAGGTCACTAGGCTTAAAGCAAATCATATGGGGTGCTTGGAGTTTAACCCTGGTCAGACGTGTGCAAGCCTACCTGCTGTATTATCACTCTGCCCTGGTTCTGAGAGCTTAAAATATAAAATAGCCTTCCTCCTTTGTTTCATATAATGAATTAAAAAATGACTTTCCAATTCAATTCCAACTTCAAATATAAATGTTAACACTTATTCTTTTTAAATTGTTCTCAATGTCAAAATTTAACCATTGACATTTACTTTAATTTTTATAAAAGTTAAAGCAGGGGGAACCAGAAATGTGACTCAGTGGCAGAAAATCTGCCTTGCGGATCTGAAGTCACAAGTTCCACACCCAGCACCGCCTCACATATGATCAAGTATGATACCAGCAAAGCAGCTGATTGTGGTCCTTGTTGACATACAAAGTCCAGTTCTTCATAACCAATTATGTGTGAACATTACAACTAAACTGACTCAACACCATAACCAAGGGTGGATATAAGCGCTGCAATCAGTGCACTGCAATGAGCCTTCAGCCATTGCAACAATAGCAGCAACAGTCATGAGATGAGTATTGGGCAGAGAAATAAAACATAAAAAATACACAAGCAAGGGCTTCCCTAGGTTGATGCTTACCAATCTTTACTCGGTGTTTCAAAGAGGTAATATATGGTTTTGATATGTTTTATATACTCTGTGTACTAAATGTTTTGTGCCTTCAAATTAGGTTGCTCAACTCTCTGTTAAACTTGGATTACAGAAGGAGTCATTAAAATTTCACTGACATTCCTCCTCCAGTCTTCTGGACTTTCTCTCCAGAAAGATCACTTTTGCTAGCCATGACAAATTTGTGCATTTTTGATGGTCTGGTTGCTGTTTTGGAAATGTCTATAGCACAGCTGCCTACATCATCTGTATATTTTCATTATCTCTGTGAAATATTTTTTTTTATCTGTGTGATACGATCTTCCCTAACTCTCTCAGTGAATGAGCAGTCTTTATCCATCAACACTACTGCTGATCACCTCAGTTTTATGAAACAAGACTAGTGATCTAACCGTTATCAGATCAGTGTCTTTTTTCGGTTTGGGGGCCACACCCAGTGGTGTTCTGTTGGGGAGCGCCGCTGGGGTCCCCCGACAGTACCGGGAAGTGAGGTCCCTTCTACCTCCGAAGTCGGTGGGGGAATGGATGAAGACTCAGGAATCCAATGCAGTTTTAAAAAGGGCTTTACTATCAGAGTTTCCAATATACAATCGAAGAGCAGGGAAAATTTCCGACTCTGGGTTCCCAGCTAGGCCCCACCCAGGTGTAGGCCAAGAAGGCTGCCACTGCATGTTGAGGCCCAACAGAGAATGGGGGAGGATGGAGAAGCAAAACACCAAGGGAAGCCGAAATGGCAAAAGGGGGAAAAAAGAGATTCTTTCTTCTTGCAGCTTATTTTATAGCTCAAAATCCGCCCAAACTGGTTGTTTACAAGGACCCAGAGCTAATTAAAAGCCTCCTAGCAGAGCTGGGAGAAGCTACAAGCCAAATGTAACTTCCCCTGGCAGGAAGGATCAAATGCCCTCAGGTAATTTCTCCCAGCACCTCACCTAATATCTTAAGCCAAGATCTGCCTGGAATTGCCTTTATAGGGTAGAGAAGGGGGTTTCTGAGATGGCATGTCTCTGTACCAAAGACTAATACTAGTGCCAGTTAAATATTTCTCCAAGCCTTCACAAGAATCTCATCTACTTCACGGTAGTTTTGTATTTTAGTTGCCTTTGAGTTATCAGGGAGCCATGCTTGCTTGCTTGAGGCAAACAGCATTTCTCTTTGGTCTAATTACTTAGAGATCCAACGTGGCCAGGCAAATATGCTGGTAAGATCTAGCTAGTCCCACGATGCTTGTGGTAGCATGAGAGAATATTTATACCAGCCAGTACAGAATACATGGTCAGATAAGACTGCCACATTCAGACTATCCCCCTATCTAAGAAGTGACCTGCAGGAGGCAATCCAGGGCAGATGCAGAGGTTTAGGCTTTTTAGGTGTCCTGCAACAGTGTTCAACCATTATTTTTGATTCTGCATTCAGGAATCACTCCTGGCCAGCCCAGAGAACCATACTGAATGTCTGGAATCAGTCACATGCAAGGAAAGCACCTTACCCACTGTGACATCACTATGGCCCAATTTATTTACTTTTTTGAGTTACATTTTTCTCTTCCTAAGGATTAAGGATATAGTCCAAAGGAGAAAAAAATAGATCAAAGGAGACACATTGAATATCACAAAATGATCATGAACTGATTATAGAAATAAATATATTTAAACAAATATTTATTTTTTCTTTATGGGGTGTTAGGGTAAAGTGAACAATATCTACATTGTATATATGTAGATTCCCATAATCTACATATATACAATCTTTGTAGCATCATTTTTCACTGACAGGTATGTTATAACTTAGTATTAGTGGCACTCTTCTTAGTACTCTCTATGGTGGTATTTACTGTCGGTGTTTCATTATTCCTGTGTCCACCTGTAACTGCTGTTTATAGCCAAGCAGAAGGTCTATTGTTGGGTGACATGCCCTACTGAGCCTTAAGCTCCAGATAGCTTGCAGCCCCTCCCAGCTGCCTACCTAAAGAGCTGCATTTCAATAGGGTCGGTTGCCTGACTTCATCTTTTGTGGACTGGGCCGGGGAGATTTTAGGCGGTTTTTATCTATAAAATAGGCTAGGAGAAAGGAGAGGGTCTTTTTTACCATTTTTGGCTTCTCCCTTGCTCTCTGCTTCTTCTCTCTCCCCTTTATCTTCCCTGTTAGGCCTTAACACGTTGTGGCAGCCATTTTGGCCTACATGTGGCCAGGCCCAGCGGGAACACAAAGTCCAGGGTTTTCCCTGTTCTTGGATTGTATACCAGTAGCTGTGAGAGTAAAACTTCTTAAAACTGCGCTGGATTCCTGAGTTTTCATCTTTCCCCACAGGCTTTGGAAGTAGAAGGAAACTCATTTCTGGTATTGTTGGGGGACCCCAGCAGTTCCCCAACAGTCTACTGATATTTGAAATGCTTCCTCTGAACTAAATAGTGCAAATATTTACTAAATAGTCAAATATTTAATTATCACTACATCCATTTAAATTTGCAAAAAATCAGACTTGAATCCATAAAGTACATCAAAGATATAGGAAAAACTCTCCACGACATTGAAACTAAAGGCATCTTCAAAGGTGAAATATCACTAACAAAGCAACTAGAAGAAAAGATAAACATATGGGACTACATGAAACTAAAAAGCTTCTCCACCTCAAAAGAAACAGTGTGACTAAGATACAAAGGCAGTCCACAGAATGGGGAAAGAATATTCACCCAATACCCATCTGATAAGGGGTTAATATTCAGGATACCAGGCACTGGTAGAACTTTACAAGAAGAAAACAAACAACCCCATCAAAAAATGGGGAGAAGAAATGAACAGAAACTTCAGCAAGGAAGAAATTCGAATGGCCAAAAAGCATATGAAAAAATGCTCATCATCACTAATCATCAGAGAGATGCAAATCAAAACAATGAGATATCATCTCACACCAGAGAGACTGGCACATATTCAAAAGAGCAAGAACAACAAGTGCTGGCGTGGATGTGGGTAAAAGAGGACACTCATCCATTGTTGATGGGAATGCCGGCTGGTACAGCCTTTCTAGAAAACAATATGGACATTCCCCCCAAAGACTAGAAATTGAACTCCCATTTGACCCAGCCATACCACTCCTGGGAATCTACTCTGGGAAGCCAAAAATACGCAGCGGAAACACCATCCCTACTTGTATGTTCATAGCAGCATTATTCACAATAGCCAGAATCTGGAAACAACCAAAGTGCCCTAGAATCGATGAGTGGATAAGGAAGCTTTGGTACATCTACACAATGGAATACTATGCAGCTGTTAGGAAAAATGAAGTTATAAAATTTTCCTGTAAATGGATGGACATGGAGAAGTTTATGTTGAGTGAAATTAGCCAGAAGGAGAGAGACAGATACAGAATGACTGCATTTATTTGCATGACATAAATATATATGTACATATTATGATACCAATATCCAAGGTCAAGTGAAACATGACCTTGTAACAGGAGGTCTTGTCAAAGGTGGAAATTATCACAAATGTGTAGGAGTCAGAGACTAGGTAAGACAGAAAATGGAACAGTGTGCTAACAATTGTCGAGGGTACTAATGCCAACCTAGAATTGAGCATTAAATACAGGCAAAAGGATACACATGACAACCCTTTAATGTATGTTCTGTAATCCATAGTCTAGAAGGGAAGGAAAAGAGAAAGAGAGAGAAAGGGAAAGAAATAAAGAACCTGCCATGGAGGCAGGCTGGGGGAGGGGTAGGCAACCGGGACATTGGTGGTGGGAAATGGGCACTGGTGGAGGGATTGGTGCTGGAACACTGTATGACCAAAACCCAAATGTGAACTTTTTAGTTGTATATCTTTGTAATTGTATATCTCACGGTGGTATAATAAAGTACTTAAAAAAATAAAATTAAATAAATAAAATAATATACCTCATCCCGTTATAGAAAAAAATTTGCAAAAATCCAGTGAAGTAAGTAAGATTGTTATTCAATTTTACACATGCAGAAGTTAAAACAAAAAAAGGTGAAATAATTTGCAGATACATGAGCATTGGTAAAGTGAAAAAGACAACTCAAGTTATCAGAGCCGTTACAAAACTCACACTTTAATGCTAAACTTCTGGATTTTTGTTTTGTTTTGTTTTTGGTTGTGAGCACTCAGTAGTGCTTAGGAGGCCTCCCCTGACTCCTTGCTTTGAACTATATACTTCAGAGACTATGCAGGTCCAGCAGTCAAACTCAGGGCTTCAGCATGCAAAATATGTGCACCAGTCCTTTTGAGCTATATCCCCAACTCTAAACTACTTTATATAGTAAAACATATAGTATAGGACGCGGGACTCCTGCTCTGTCAGTACTCCCATGCGTCCGGCTTTTATTTTATTTTATTTTATTTATAAATAAATAGTGCTGGATTTAGAGATGACTACAAGAGTATGTTACCCACAAGGCAGAGCCTGGCAAGCTACCCATGTCGTATTTGATATGCCAAATCACTTGATCACTTGAATCCCGTTATTCATCGATTTTATCGAGCGGGCACCAGTAACATTTCCATTTGACCCTATCACGTGCCAATGTAGCCCAATGGCATCTGGTTGATTCAGGAATATGAAGAGCCTCAAAACGTTCCTTCAGGGTCTTTACAAGGAAGTCTGACCATCTTGTAGGTGGGCGGCCATGTGATCTTTTGACATCCCGTGGGATCCACTCGGTAACAGCTCTAGTCCAGCGGTTGTCTCCAAATCGCATTACATGTCCAGCCCATCTGATTTTCGATGCCTTGGTAAACGAGACAGCATCCCTGATTCTGGAATAGCGACGGAGGTCAGAACTCCGGATTCCTTCTCTCACTCTAAAATATGCCAAATACCAGTAACAATTTTAGATCTCTTTCCCATGACCTGATGGAATGGTTTGAGACTCTTTATGTTTCTGGAGCAAGCAGGTGACCTTGGGCTCTACTAGCATGAGACAGGACATATGGAGATGTTACTGGTGCCCGCCGAGCCAATTTCATTGTTTCTGTATGAAGTTTAAGGCACATAGTGTTAGTGATATATATATATATATATATATATATGCATCTGTTATATAAAAAATAGGTTCAGCTGATAACCCATTTACACTACAACTATCTTATAAATCAAACATATGGTATTTGTATGGCTTCTTAACCAAAGCTTTTTTGTATACATTTTGCTTGATTCACACTTTTTTGTGTTTAAAAAATGTTCCAACAAACATTTTTTCTACATACGCCATCTTATATATGAGAATTTATCCATAAAACACATGTTTTAAATAGATTTTTTTTATTTTGGGGGAGTCACAACGCAGAAATGCTCAGGGCTTACTCCTCACTCTGTGCTCAGGGGTCACTCTCAGCAAGCTCAGCAGACCATAGAGGGTGCCCTGGATCCAACAGAGATTTACTGCATACATTACAAGCACCCTACCTACTGAACCATCAATCTGGCCCTACAGTAGACTTTTAGAAAGGAGTAAATACATTTTATATTTTGATAGGCATTGATAAAATGATTCTCATAGGAAAGAAGTAATAAGAATTTTTGTTCTCAAGAGCCATATATTAGAACAAGACAATGTATTTTATAAGTTTCTAGTTATATTCAGAATGTATTCACATGTTCTTGCTTTTTCTCCTCCTCCAGATTCCCTCCTACATGAAATTGATGTAATTATCCAGGCTCTTGGACCACAAAGCATTTTGTTCAGATGTTCAAAATGTACGCAAAAGTATGGTTGGAAGCTAAGAAAGGAATATATTATGTAGATAATTAGATTTTTTTCCACATTTCAACTAGTATGCTTAGATTTACAGATAATAAATCCCTGGGCTTTCTAGAAGTCAGAAATAATTAGACATGAGAAACCTCAGTTTCTTCACATAAACTGTAAAATGTTAAAATGTATTCAAAACAAGCTAACCACAAAGTGATTTAATAAAATGAACAAGAAGAAATTAAAATGAGTAAAATTGTCTCAATAGAAAAACTTGGCAATAGGTATTTGTATACTTTTAAACTTTTTTTTTTCTTTTTGGGTCATACCTAGCAATGCTCAGGGTTACTCCTGGCTCTGCACTCCATAATTACTCCTGGTTGTGTTCAGGGGCCCATATGGTGTTGGCAGAAGGTAGATCTAAGGATATGCAAAAGGAAGTTCTGATGGGTACTGCATGTTAACAGATACACAGGGACTTTTTGCAGACTGTCTCCCAATAGAGTAGAATTCCCTAGTGAGACTGTTAATCAAGCTGCAGGTACACAGACAAGGCTATCCTAGGTCATGTCTCTGCACATTTCCTTGTTGGTTATAACTAGCCCAAGATGGAGTCTAATTTTCGATGCTCAAAGTTAGGCAGAAAACAGGTTTTTCTTGTTCTTCTGTCTGACATGTCCTTGCCATCATGGGCTAGTCCAGAAGTCTGCATTAGCAACTGTAATGCATTCTTTTGTTCATCTCATCTTACCTAGATAGCACCCCCTGCAGGTTTATGGTTTCTGGTTGTCTCCTTCCTATTATTTGTAAGTACTATTCAATGAATATGAACTGTCTTTGTAATGTAAACCATGAAAACTTTAAGCTGTATTGCCCTTTGAGACGATGGGATAAGAGAGTTGGGGTCTTGTTGGAGATGGTCAGTCAGCTCAAGTGAGTCAGCTCAGGTCAGGGAGCTCAAGTCAGTCAGATAAAGTCAGTTAGCTGCAGTTATTCAGCTGCCAAGATGAGAGCTGCTGACCCTCTGACTGGTGATCATTAAAAATATTAATGGATATACGTCGTGTTCCTGGTGTCTCATCTCTGCGCCTCTGACCCGACAGGACATTCCTGCATCATATGGAATGCCAGGAATCGAACTCAGGTTAGCCGTGTGCAAGGCAAAAGCCATTCCCACTGTACTATCACTCCAGCACCCCTCTTAAATATTTTTTGACAGTTCAAGAAAGATTTATTTGCGACCAGACACCATGCTAGCAGAATGCTTACTCATGGCCTCAAAGCAGTATTCCTATTTGCAAAGACTCAAAAACAGGAGTTTTAATAGGTTCCTGAGAAACACCTAACCTTTTCTGAAAATCTACACAAAATAGGGATAAATGAGGAGTATTCCCTTTATCTTTATGATTTTTTAGGGATAGAGGAGAGTAAAATGAAAACAAATTTCCTTGGCTATATGTTTTCAGTTCATATTTCTTTGGGCTTTTAATTATCTTCTGTCAGTTTTTCATTTCCACAATCTTCTAGGAAAACTGCACCAACTCACAACTGACTGCTTCCTGCTGATCAAGGTCATTTTGTTGGGTTGTGGAATTGAGCAAACAGATCTGGTGAGAAAAAATTCCTACAAAAAAAAAATCTCCCAAGTTCAATCTTACCATTGAGTATTTTCACACATTTCAAATGTAAACAAAAGCTTTTTTGAACCTAGTGCCAAGAAGAGTAAATTTTAGATACTTTTATTTTTTAATTGGTATAGTAATGTTGAAAAAGGTACTATCTTATTTACATTAAAGCATAGGAGTTAAAATTTGGGTTAAAGTGCTTTACTTTCTGTACTATCTTTCTGGTACCAACACAGAAGTCTTTAATTACAATATATAAAACACAATAAACTCCTTTTAAAAAATCCCTCAAGCCATTATAAAAAATAAATAAGTAAATTTGGAGTTTCAAAGTTAATTGATTCTATCAAAGTAACTTAGTGACAACATAGGATATATTTTGCTTTTTTTTGGTCTTTGGTTAGGGGGTCAGATGCTTTTGTGCTCAGAGGACAACTCAATCCTTGGGATAAAATTGTGGGTTTCTACATTGAAATCCTATACTCTATTCTTTGGAGCTGCCCTTCTGGTTCTGAGATGTTTTTCAATTAAATGACCAGTAAAAATTAATTATCCTTATACATATTACTTTCTTTTAAATACAATAGGGCCATATTTGATGGGAATTCTTTATCTCTCTTTTGCAAACAAAACTGGGACGCTAGTGGATATGATTTATCCATAACAGTAAGACAAAAGCAGCTATACCAAATCTCAAGTTCCAAGAACCTAAAATAGTATGTCTCCCTGTTATTTTCTCCATTTTAGAAATATACTTTGACCTTAAGTTTAAATATTGTTTTAATTTTCTTCTAATTTCTGTATAATTGGTTAATATAAACTGGAGAAAAACATGTGCTTGTGCATGTATGTGTGTGTTTGGGTGAACATATTAACTCTGCACTTCTAAGACCTTCAGACCACTTAGATGCCAAGACTCATTAGTAACTTTAATAGGATACCTTTTGTATAGTCTCATTAATAGTGCTAGAAATATAAGTAACCTATTATTGAAAATTAATAGTGTAACATTCACAAGGTATAGAATTCAAATGCCTTCTAACAAATATAAATGTGGTCTGAAAGAAGAATTGAAAATATTTGATCCATTCATATGGGAGAGATGAGCTTTTGTCAAGCATGTTCACTGTCTTCACTGTACCACTGTCTTCCCATTCATCATTGATTTGCTGGAGCAGGCACGAGTAACATCTCCATATGTCCTGTCTCATGCTAGTAGAGCCCAAGGGCATCTGTTGGCTCCAGGAACATAAGGAGTCTCAAACCATTCCATCGGTCATGAGAATGAGGTCTATAATTGTTACTGGTATTTGACATATCAAATACGACATGGGTAGCTTGCCAGGCTCTGCTGTGCGGGTGGCATACTCTTGTAGTCACCTCTGATCTCCAGCATTTATTGATGAACCGTGCTGGGCTGTGATAGGCTCTACTGCTGGGTGGAGTTCTGATGAGAGGAAAGTCCGGATGTGGAAAATGATGGCCCTCATGGAGTGGGGGGTCATCTGGCTTCTTGTGAGACTGTGCTGGGGTGGCGGACCAGGGTTAGAACCCACCATCTGTCCCGGGTGCCTCGTGAGCGGCTGGGCACAGGGAGAGGCCCGTAGCAGCTTTGCCCCATGTCTGTGAGTCTCTGGATCAGCATACCTGGGCCAACTTGAAAAAGACTACTGCAGGGTGGGTCTCCATGAGTTCTCCTATGGGTAGGCCCTAAACCTCACATTCTTAGAAAGCACTGGGGACACTATTACTACTGTTAGTCTGAAACTTAAATTAGCTATTTACACTCTACAATCAATAATGGAACTTACAAGATTCGATGTACTTCAGTAAGAGCTATTACAGGACCAAAGAGATGGTATAAAGTGTGTCTTGCCTTGCATAAAGCCGACCCCACACATAAAGCAAACCCCTTTCTTGGTAGACATGGAGTCTAGAGAGTGGTTACAGCTGTAACTGCACAAAGTATATTCCATAAATGTGTTTATAAAGAGTGCAAAAACCAGGCCATGTGATATAAACAGGACAGCTAAGGATACGGACTTAACATAAAAAGAAAATCTCAGCACAACTGTGACGGCTCCAAGACCTGGTACATGCTGTGCATTCAGGAGCACTGGGTTCAATGCTCAGCACTATGTAGTCTCCTGAGCACTAAGCTGAAAGTGGCCTAAGCAAGTCTAGGCATAATCCAAAACCAAATTCTACTCTTCATTTGTCACTGAAAATTTTTGTGCTCATACTAAAATGTTTTAGTTTTCTTTTTTATCCCCCCCATAATAAACTCCTCTAAACGGTAAAGGACCTTATTTTGGGCCACAGATAGTACAGTGGGTAAGGCACTTGCCTTGCACGTAGTCAATTCTGGCTGACTTTGGCACCACATATGGTTCCCCAAGTACCATCAGGAGTGATCTTTCAGCATAGAGCAAGAGTAAGAACTGAGCTGCACTGGGTGTAAGCCAAAAAATAAAATAAAAAGGGGAAAACAAGAGAAGTCTACATTCTATGAAACAGAGAAACCACAGTAAGTCCTGGACCATAAATTCCTATCTTCAAAGTATGAAATGTGTCATGAAACAACATTAAGCTTTTATGTTAGACAGGCCACCTTCTAGTAAGCACTACAAGCTCACATGCTGGCAGGTCAGAGAGGATCTCTAGATAGCCATGAACATCAAATGTGCATATAAGCTGACATCTCCTGGTATCCTAGGAAGCTCCTTGTGACTGTTAGGCATTAAATTCGACAATGAGCAGTCTTCCTCATCCACAGATAAATGACTCACACACTCCATTAACAACTCATACCATTAGCAAACAGTTTATCAGCTACAATTACCATGCCCCCTCTCCATCCTTTCCTATAAGCAGGGAGGAACCTTAAGAGACAATCCATTCCAGACCCCAATTTAGTATTTTTAGAAAATTGTAGTCCACGATAACTTAAAGAGAGAAAATTAAATATTGCCCCTGAACAAGGAGGCTGTTTCATCAGCATGTTCCAGCTAATTCAGGCTCTAAATAGAATGAAGGAAATAGTTTATGGTGAAGATCTGGAGAAGAGGCTAACATGTTAGTACAATACCAATAAGAATGTCAGGGCTGGAGCGATAGCCCAGCGGGTAGGGCGCTTGCCTTGCACGCAGCTGGCCTATGCCGCCCGGGTTCGATCCCCGGCATCCCATATGGTCCCCCCGAGCACCGCAAGGAGTAATTCCTGAGTGCAGAGCCAGGAGTAACCCCTGAGCATTGCCGGGTGTGACCCAAAAAGCAAAAAAAAAAAAAAAAAGAATGTAAGAAGTCAGGAGCAGCCAAACTGGTTTCTGTTTATGTTAAAACTCTAAAATAACTTCAGTATTACTGTAAACTATATTTCCTTAAAAAAAATAAAGAGGTGTAGAGGCACAAGAGAGCAGGTAGCACATTTGCCTTACATGCAGGGAGACCTGGGGTCAATCCCTGACATCCCATACGGTCCCTAAGCACCACACCACCAGGAAAAATTCCTAAACACAGAGCCAAGAACAACCCCTGAGCACCACCAGGTATGGCCCCAAAACTAAAGTAAGTGATAAACAATTTCCCAAGACCTGTGAGTCTCTGGAAGTCATAATTCATAATGGGGTCAACCTGGAGTTTTATTACCAACAGAGGAGAATTCCTACCTCTGGCTTGCCCATTTCTCCCACATTCATTAGGTATGAATGTTTGTTTTAAAAAATACTCTGGAGGACCAAGATTACATTGTGCATAGAGCCCTGCCTTCCATGCAATCTACCAGGGTTCAATTTCTAGACCATCTAAGGTCCCCAAGTGCTGCCAGGAGTGATCACTAAGCACAAAGGCAGGAGTAAGTCCTGAGCACTAAAAGAGTGGTCGCTAAGCAAAAAAAAAAAAAAAAAAATTAAATCTTGGGAAGGCTGTAGTGAACAGAAGAGGGTAGAGCACTTGCCTTGCACATGGCCGATTCTGTTTCAATCCTTGGCACTCCACATGGTCCCCTGAGCACAGAGCAAGGAGTAAACCCTCAGAGCACATCGTATTTGGCCCAAAAGTCCCCCTGCAACAAGATTCTTGGGTATGATAGTTCTAAAGGCTGAGCTTATGATTTGCATATGGGAGGTAAGATTTCAGATCCCTTCCCACCACCAGTATTTTCCCAAAAAGCAAAACAATCAAAATTCAAAAAGCAGGGCCCAAGGTCATGGAATCCATGAACTGCCTCAGGCACCACAGTAAATCTCAGCAGTGGCCATGACCCAGAGACTCCTCTACAAAGCTCCAAAAAGACCGTGTCTGTATAACTCAGCTACAATCTCTGAAATTCCTGGGTGTCGGGCGCGATGTCTCAAAGAATACTGTTAAACCAATATTGCATTACCTTTTATAGATTAAGTATAAGACGCCTAATAACAAATGTGTAACCACAATGCCTAATCTATAAAAACATATCACATCAGTAATTTCTTATACAAAGGGCTCAATGGCCTGAATGCTCCACTGGGAGACTGAACAATTTGTTTATTAAATGTCTTCTAATATTTGTCTACCATCTTTTGGCTAAGATAAAGTGTAGAAGCATGTTCAACTTAAAAAAATATTAATCTTCATGATCTTATAAAACAGACTTGTCCTAATGTTTTGGTGTTACTGTATTGTCTACTTTGCCAAAATTGGACCTGAATAATGATGATACTTAGAAATGCTAGATAGTACTGATATAAAAATATTTTCATATTGAATTCTGAAAATTAATACAATGGTTATTCATAATCTCAGCAATATAAAAAATACATAACATGTTTTCACTTGTAAATAGGATTTTAAGAATATCATATGCACATTTAGGCAGACTAGACTAAAAGCTATCTTAATACAAATTTACAGTTTAAATAAATTACCACTCAGAACCCTGGGATGAACCCAGAGCCACAGCAGAGCCTTGCAAGTACCCTTGGTGTATTCGATATGCCAAAAACAGTAACAATAATGAACTTCATTCCCAACAAATGGAGACGTTACTGGCACCTGCTCAAGAAAATCAATAGACAATGGGAAGACAAGTGACAAGTGATCACTCAAGCCTAACAATACAAGTCCAGTTCTGGATCTCAAAACTTAGAAAATACCATGCTACCCCCCACAACCTCAGTCCATTCCTCACTTTACCATGTGTTACCATTGGGAGACTTTACTAAAGGAGAGAGTTTGGAATGGCTAGCTCTGGGTGATGTCCTTCTCCTAGAAAACTTTGATCATCTCTCCATTGTTGGGGGAGTCACTGGGGTCCCCCAACAATACCAGGAAGCGAAGTTCCCTTCTACCTCCGAAGCTGGCAGGGAATGGATGAAAACTCAGGAATCTGGTGCAGTTTTTTTTTTTTATTTTCTGTCATTTATTTTTTTTTTTGGTAACAATTTTTTTTTAAATTTTTTATTATACCACCGTGAGACATACAATTACAAAGGTGTTCAAATTGGTTCTTGGTAATACAGTATTCCAGCACCCATCCCTCCACCAGTGCCCCCATTTCCACCCCCAATGTACCCCACCCCTCCCACTCACCCCCCAGGCTGCCTCAACAGCAGGTAGCCCTGTTTCCTCTCTTTCTCTCTCTGACTCTCTCTCTGTCTCTGCATCTCCCTCCCTCTTATTTTATACAATGTGGCTAGCCCTGCAGATATTTAGAGTTTATCACTTAAGTCTCTTTGTGTATATTCAATGGTGAGTTTTAATCTGCCATTACCATCTCACACATTTAGTAAAACACTGGTATCTATTTATATCCTATTCATTCTATATCTGTCCTTTTCCTTCTGACTAATTTCACTCAGCATGATAGTCTCCATGTCCATCCATTTGCAGGTAAATTTCATAATTTCATCTTTTCTGACAGCTGCATAATATTCCATAGTGTAGATGAACCACAGTTTCTTTAGCTAGTCCCCTGTTCTCGGGCATTTAGGTTGTTTCCAGATTCTAGCTATAGTGAATAGTGCAGAGATGAATAAAGAAGTACAGATAGTGTTTCTGCTATGTGTTTTCCGGTCTCGGGTATATTCCCAGGAGTGCTATTGCTGGATCAAATGGGAGCTCAATGTCTAGTTTTCGGAGGAATGCCCATATTGTTTTCCAAAAGGGCTGGACCAGTCGGCACTCCCACCAACAGTGGATGAGAGTCCCTTTTTCCCCACATCCACGCCAGCACCGGTTGTTCTTGCTGTTTTGGATGTGTGCCAGTCTCTGTGGGGTGAGATGGTACCTCATTGTTGTTTTGATTTGCATCTCCCCTGACGATTAAAGATGAAGAGCACTTTTTCATATGCCTTTTGGCCATTCAATTTCTTCTTTTTGGAAGCTTCTGTTCATTTCTTCTTCCCATTTGTTGATGGGGTTGGATGTTTTTTTTCTTGTGAAGGGCTACCAGTGCCGGTGCAGTTTTAAAAGTCTTTACTATCAGGTTCTGATATACAATCCAAGAACAGGGAAAAACTCTGGACTCTGAGTTCCCAGATGGGCCCCAGTCACGTGTAAGCCAAGATGGCAGCCACCACATGTTAAAGCCCAACAGAGAACAGAGAGGACGGAGAGAGAAAAATGCCAAGGGAAGCCAAAATGGTAAAAAGGCCCCCTTCCTCTTATCCTAGCTTCTTTTATAGACTGAAACCTGCCAAATTCTTCCAGCCCAGCCCATCGTGGATTTGGCTATCCAGATATGTAGCCAGGTAAATGACCCTTTTGATCTTTAGGTGAGCCTTTGGCTCAAGCTTCACAAAAGCCAGAGCTGATTTTCAGAGGCAAAATCTCCCTAGCAGAGAGAGGAGGCGCTGCAACTCTGAACCAGAAAGCAGTTCTGAATGTAATTTGTAGGATATGGCATTAATACTTTTTACCATGAATGTATAGTTAGCAGATCCCAGGCTTTGAATCCCACTAAGGTCCAAAATCCATCAGAATAATTCACTTTGGCATTACCTTTAGAGTCAGAGACATGTTAGTTTGCCTGGAGGTGCACTGGCATGTCTCTGAACTAGGAGAATTGATGACATTATGGTTGATCCAACGTGGACAAGTACTCCTGGGATGTCTGCATGTATGTCCTACACAGGGACCAGTGGGAGCAGAATATTGATCTAGGGCAAGTGAGATTCATGATAAAAATATTTATGCCATATAAAATTATGAAATCAGTCCAATTCTGCCCAAACTTCCATTGTGTCTGCTCTGGAGATTCCCCAAAGGCAGGGACCAGCTCTCCACATAAGCCAAGTGTATCTGGAGGCTAGGGTTCAGTAGGGCGTGTCACCCAATACTCCATAGTATCTTAACCAAGTGAAATTGAAGCTCTGAAACTTGTTTTGTGTTGTTTGTGTTTTGTTTTAGACCACATCCAGCAGTGCTCAGGACTAACTCCTGAATTTGCCCTCCACGCTCCTGGCAGGGCTGGGGGACTAAATGGGTGCCCAGTGTCACACCACTGTCTGCCACATACAAGGCAAGCACCCTACCCATTG